>JARFNW010151910.1:1179-16207 GCA_031763155.1 Dirona albolineata
CCCCCCCCCCCCCCCCCCCCCCCCCCCCCCCGCCAGTCGTGTTCATGAGCTCTATTTTTTACAGATAGAGAGGTGAGTGAAGACAGAAACTTTCACTGTATTTTCCTTATGTGGGAAGGCCCTGGGTTCAAATCCTAGACTAGCAGGGAATATTTTTATCTTTGCGATTGCCATTCCCACAGCACTGAGTCTCATACCAAATCGGACAAGTCTCTGTAATTCCTGGAGTTTGCAGATTGCAAATACACCTGTTCTTTGCCTATTTTGTAAACTGCAACCTCTCTCAGTAACTGCTGACATGAAATTAGCTCTGACCAATCCCTGGGAATCGCCAAGAATGATTTAACCATGTCATTTTCAACTTGTGTCTCTACTCAGAGAAAGGAAAATGGCAGTCACTGACAGATGGCTAATAATTGTTTAAATGGAGGAAAACTCATAAATCCAATATATAACTATAACATCTGGGCCCAGTTGAATTTGCAATGGCGCTATCTCATCATTATCATCATCATCATCATCATCGTACCCTGCATTATCTTCCACTTCATTAGTGATAGTGATAGGGTATATAACTTTAATCATCATTGTGATTACGAACAAATTCACCATCAGTCACAAACAATAATAATATGATCACTTGGCTCATTGTCTTTTAAACAACAACAGGACTAATCAGATCTTGGGAATTACAAAACATCTTGAAATCCACATTTTCTCCCTCATCTGTTGTATTTCATTTCACTCTTCAACTTCAAGTAGTGACAACCTGGAATGCAAATCTCAGTAATGGCAAGAAAATTTGACCTCATTCAATTAACCTTTTCGGCTATATACGGTTTTGTTCTTCACTCTTTTTGTTGAAAAAAGAACCCAGTATAAAACAAATGAAATCAGAACGGCAAATGATGTCATTCAATAAAAATAAAAGAAGACAGAAACACTCATTTATGATAACTTTTTATCTTTTTTATAAGTTCTTAATAAATTAACCAACAACAAACATTCAATTGTTAAAGAAATAAATAGCAAAAGCTAATGGATAACAATTAAAGCTTAGATAATATTCAGAAATATCAGTTTGCAATAACAAAAATATGTAAAACAGTAAAAACAAGTGTTAGTATTTATCACATTAATCAACAACAGTTGTATGTAAAAAAAGCAATATCCTCTAGAATCTTGAACCCAAGAGACTATCAATACTACTTTCATCATTTATGCTTTAAAAAAAATTATTATCAGGGTTAAAGAAATAAAGAGCTGAGCATCTCAAACTTTTTCACCTGCAACAGATTTGGATCATTAGAAAGTGTCAACAACAAAAAAGTAGATTAGATGTCAACATTTTTCAATTATTGACATTCATAGTCATCACTTGAATCAACAACTATCTGACTACGACCATACTCTATTGGTTATAATAACATTACCAAATCTCTAAACATTTTTCTCAACCTCAGAGAATTTAAAAATTAAGACACATAATATGTTGCTGACCCCCTGGAATTCCTGTCTATGTCTAATTCATACTCATTATAGTTATAGAAAACTCTTTCCATTAAATCTTAGCCCCCATTGAACTTTAAAACAAACAAACAAACAAACAAAAAACCCCAACAAAAATCATATTAAAGCAACCAGTTTGAAAATCACAAACACTAACAAAATAATATCTATTGTGTATCTAAGTCTTTTTCCATCTTGTAAATAATTGTTTCCCTTTCCCCCTATTTTTTTTCTTCATGTAAATCTTCTGGCTCCTCCATTATAATGATGACACACAAAATAAATAAGTATATCATTTGAAGACCAGTTTCATCTGTCCCTTGCTTCCATCTCCCCTCTCCATACAAAGTCTTTTCTTGGGTGGGGAATTCCCTCTCATAAATGGTTGCTGACCTGTCTGGTCTGAACCTAGGAGGTGAAAGGAGGAGATTTGGTGTTAACAAAAGTCAAACTCAATCTATATCCATTTCTTATTCTTCACACTGAGTAGCAAAATGTTGCATGCAGTGCCAATGAGAGACAATAAATAAGAATAGAAAAAAAATTGTCGAAAGAGGGATCAAACCCATGCCTACTACAGCAACACCACCTTGCTGACAACAGACTGATTCATTACCAACTGAGCTGTGTCATTAACCTTCATACACTCACTGACAATCAGCCTTAACACACCTAATTATTCTCCTGTCAAAAATATTCAATGCAGAAGCAATAAATTCACCCTGGACCATCATCAAGTAGTGGTGGATGTAAGTTGTAAACAATGTGAGGAGTGAAAGGTTAAAAGGACGTGAGCAAAGAAGTGCTCACAGGTTCGACACACATTATCTGCGTGTCTAAAACTTATTCATTTCCAGGCCACAATGTTACCGTGTCTCATGGTAGGGGAATACTGTGTAAAAGATAAATTTAAACGTTTCATAAAATGAAGTGGAATTGAGTTAATCCCATGGTGTATTATCAGTGACCTGAAGTGAAGAACTTACATTGAAAATGCTGTGCCACATGTTGTTGGAGATGGCTGTTCCACTTCCTCATCTTGTTTGCCTACAAAGATGTCCATGACGACATTCAATAGGTTTATCATTAGTTCAGTGTGAAGTTTTAAAAAAATGCCTTTCTTAACTAGACTAACCACCTCTAATCCACATATCTTTCCATGTGTAATTGTGCCAGGTAATCTATTTTATTTGTACATATTTTACATTTTCATAAAACATCATCTCTTCATCCACAAGGTTGCAAATTGCACAATAATTAGTTAATTAATCTACAATGAACATTCAATTACTCTAAAGAGAACTCACCCATCCCATCTCCATCAGGGAGATTCAGAATTAATGACACTTGTTAAACTTGACATGAAATATTCATACCATTCACTTCAACTTCATGCAATAAGTTTCACAGTTCAGTAGAAATTATATCTGTCTTAATGGAATTAACCATCATCTCCCCAGCTTGTAAAAACCATGAAAGTAAAGAGATAATGCTAGTTTCAGAGAGAAAGAAAGTAATAAATGGGCAATAAGATCATTTTGTATTGTTGTATGTTTCCTCTTTTCCCCCTCACAAATACAATCGGCCACTAAAATCAAACAAACAAGGCGTAAGTAAGAGAAAATTTGGGGAAGTAAGAGAGAATTTCATAGAGACTTTAGCTCCAACGAGGCATCACTCATTGCATGTGTAAACCGCCTCAAGTGAGTTACATTACACAGAACAGCAATGGAGATTCAAAATATATAAGCTTACAACGATGACTGCTTACACTTACAGACTGAGTGGCAAAGACTGCAGCACTTTCATAATCATTCCCATAGTGATTGTCCCTTGGGTCTCCTAGATCCATGGGTGGAGACGAAGTAGAAATTGTGCGGTGTGTTGGTAGTTGTTGTGGCGGCCGTTGTCGTGGACGGTTGGATGAAAATTCTTGACGGGCAGGTGTACGAGCATCATCTGCTATTCGAGTCATTGCAGGCTTGTTTTGATTTTCTGGAAATGAAACTTATGATTTTTAAATTGTAGAATCAGAGATTGGTTTTTAAACATGTCACAAAATACATCTACGTTGTTCACTTACTACTGCAATGATATAACCATTATTTGATTATAATAACTATTATTATTATCATTGTCAAGATGATTATCATTATTACTATCATCATCTAAATCATCATCATCATTATCAGTGTTATTGTCATGATTATTATCACAATTATCGCCATCATCATTACTATTATTGTTGTTTTACTTTCTCCCCTAAAGGCTCTTTACAAATGTTTTGGAAAATATAATTTCTAATCATTTCAACTTGTAAAGTAAAAATCAATGACATTTTCAAAATTTTATTTCCAAGTCAATTTCCCCACCTTGAGAGCTAGCGTTGTGTCTTTGCAGTGGTTGTGCTAGTCCCACACTTATGTTACGTCTGGGGGTGTATGGCAGGTTATACACTCTCCTAACATTGGAGGTGGGAAGGCTCAGTGATCTGTCTTGGTCTCTTTCCCGATAATACGAGGCACTGGCACCTGGATGGATATTCTTTGACTCATGACTATATGAATCTCCTTGCACTTCACTGCTACTGCAGCTTGTTTTCATTGCTCTGTGTCTTTCCATACTTCCATACGATTGTGATGGTTGAAGTGATCCAAAATCAGATTTTGGACTTGGAAACCCCAGAAGTCTATCATGGTTTCTCGACATCTGATTTGTGAAACTGGGATGGATATTTGCTAGTTGGTTACTATTTCTGTTTTGTGCTTTGTAGGCATTGGTGTAGTTAGGATTTATTGTATCATTTCTTTTCATCATTTCATACGGATTCAATCCTTGGTTTGCATCAATGTCCAGTTTCTTTAAATTGAGGTGGGGATTAAATGGTTTTGTTTGCTTCTGATTTGACCTTCCATCTGAAAATTGAAAATGGTTTTGATTTGGGTTTGAGTTATCAAACGTTATCGTGCTGGATTCAGTCGACATTTCAAAAACGTCGTCACGATAATCAATGTTATCAAGATGAAGCAGTGGTTGCTTCCGTTTGGTATTTTCTGTTTGGGATAGAAGAGATCCGTGTTGATTCATGTTATCAGAATTGATGTTCAAAATGTCATATCTATTTTCTTTATTTGCAAACGAGGTGTTAGATAAAAATTTAGAATTATTGGAACTATATCTTGCATTATCATCGATTTGATTAGTTGGCAAATCTGATTTTGCAAGGATCTGATGATGAGGTTCGGAAATCAAAGTTTTGTTTCTTTCTTCTGCAGCTGAATTTTGAGTCGGTAAGATAGAGAACTGACTCTGCTCATATCTATCATCAACTCCTTGATGTGGAAACATATGAAGAAATTTGTTAACACTGAAATCATTATTATCGATCATTGATCTTTCATGGGTTGACAGGTGGTTGCGAGAATCAAAACTTGAATGCATTTCTTTGACTTGAGTAGCCTCATTTCTATCCCTCAATGCAAACGGGGTGCGTGAGATCCTCTCTCCATACACAACACCATCGATGCAGCCATCTATGAATCTGTTTCCCTTCCCCAATATGCTGGAATTGGTTTGTCTGATATGTTTCTTGAGATCTTTGGATACAGCAAACGGCAGCTGAGTCAAACTGGGCACAGGATCAGATGTGTCCCACAGGCATGACTCTAACATGTCCGAGTCTTTTGAGGTCAAACTATATCTGTTGTTGTCAAAGTCATTATTTGGATTGAATGAATATTCACAATTATTGTTTTTCTTCATTGAAGGTTCAGTGTCACTTCTCGTCACATCAGTGTCTGAGGTAAGTGTATCATACATCATGGCTTCAGTGTTTGGGAGACAGCTGGTCTCAGAGGTAGACAGAGGCTTCACTTTACGACAAGCTTTAGCAGAAAATATGCCATAACTAGCGTTTGATGGGGTGCTGTATTGAGAAGGAGATGGTTTGTGTAACGGAGTCTTTAGTCTGTCAATAGGATTTAATGGCAGGTTTGATTTTGATGCAAGGAGTGGAAAGGGATGTTGGTGTGATACAGGCAAATCAGAGTTTGAGGAATGGCCTTTAGGGAAAATAAGACTGTTTGTATCATCGTATAATTCAGACAAAGTGGTGGAGGCCATATTTGAACCTTGTGAATAGATAGACATATTGGATTCATGCTCTATTTCAACCTGTGGAGCTGGTGGTGAGCCTTGAGATTTTCCTAAAAAGATCAAGCCATCCACTTCATCATCCATTTCAGACCTGACAATTTGTTGGGGAGAATTTTGGGAGTTGCCTATGAAAAATTCCACCCTCTCCTCCTCTCCTGAGATCATCGAATTGTTAGTGGTGCGCTGTTCTTGCATTGTTGCCATTGGTGATGATTTGTTTGCCTTGTTGTTTTCATAGACCTTGTATCTGTAATTATTACAATCTCTTCCTTGAAAATAAAGCTGTCCACTATCCCTACTGTTATCAAAATCATCAGTATTCAAATTTGTTGGTAGTTCAACTGTTCTCTGATTTTTGTGATGAAAATGCCTCTCAGTATCACTTTCACGTCCATCACAATTCTCATAAACCTTTTTATTTGGAAATGAATATTCTTTCTGACTGTGATTGTACGGTCTTTTCCTGTGCTGTAAAACCAACAAATCCTCATTTCTTTCATTCAAACTCGTTGAAGACAACCCAGGAGGCACATTGATGCTCTCATTTGCAAAATATATATCAGAGCTGATTTCATTGAATTTTCTGCTGCTCGTTTTTGATCTTCCACTTGACTGGCCCATACCGTCTGCCTCAGTTCTATTTGCCTTCATAAAAGCATCCACAGGACAGTTACTATCAATATTGATTTCATTCCGATTACGATCACAGGAGATTTCTGGTCGTGAATCTAGAACGCTGCTTAAAGAGGGACGGGTACGTATTGATGTAGATGAGACAATTTGGGTAGGTTGGGATAACAGTGGGATGTGGAGTGGTGAGGGAGGCACGACTTGAACTTCTGAATTAGGATTGGATGAGGAGGAACATGCTGATTTTTGGCTTGTGGACTTTGCCGATATCGGTGAACTGTTGCTGCTGCAGCTAATCTGGTCACTCTTCAGCTTGGACATCAGATGGTGCAAGTACTGCAATAGTAGAGTAGAAATGAACCTAATTAATGGAAGTAAAGAAGTTATGATAGGGACTGATGGAGGAAATATATTCATGATAAGCAAACCTTATGACAAAATGTACTAACAGTATTCCATAAAAAATGGAAGAAAGAAAGAATATACTGAAAGATTCGAGACATAATGGATAAGGACATTGTTGCCTATCATGATAATAAGTACCAATAAATTATACGGTCAAAAATAATAGGAGTAGAGAAAAAAGCACTAGTGCTGCAAAGTTAATAATGTATTGTAATATAATCCAGGAAGCTAACATTGTGGCCACATTGAAAATATGAAATTTTTACATAACTGTTTGTATAAAATTTATGACATATTGTGAACATATTGTCATTCTTAAAATCTCATTCTAAATCAAGTATAGTGTTAAACGAATTGAAGCATACATATAAAGAATAAAAATTTGTGAACAGCCTGCATCTGATAAGTTCCAGGTCTATATTCAAACATAGGTATATTTAAAAAAAAATTGAAATATCAAAATGAGTAATAACAAGCACAGAATTAGAAAAGTACCATCAACACATTATCTGGAAACTCCGGAAACCTGTCTTTGATTTGCTTTGGATTGTTGGTCAGAATTTCTTCCAGATTAAATTTGCTTAACAGCAGTTGGGCACTGAAACATGAATATAATATAATTTGTTAGAAATACTAACAATGGGTGTTTGTGAGATCTTGTTATATACAATCTTGTTAAAAATGGACTCTGCTATGCCTGGATGAGAGAGATGAACATCATGTTTTATTCTCAGCTTTTCAACAAAACTGGTTTAAAAAAAACCCAAACAAAACCATACCAGTTTGAGATATCTTCATACATAGCAAACATATTGCATATCAGTTTTTATTGTGATTCATTTTGTATCAAAGAACCACTTTTAGCAAGTGTCATAATACCAGTTTGTGCAATAGACACATGGATTATATGCAAACTGCCCTAACCCTTTTGAATTTGAGGTGGCTCTTTCGATCCATTTACTACATAATATAAAGACCTTGATTTGTATAGTTGGACAAGTAAAAATACTCCTGACAAATAAAATGAAAAGACGAACCTGAATGAATTCAAGCACACAATTTGCAACAGGAAAGCCTCATCCTGGGGGATAAAACAAGACAACATGAGCTGTTAGTATTAGAATACAGCAGTCTTTGTTAAAGAGCATGGTGCTTGGCAGATGAGAAATCTTTGTCTTTAAGTTGTCCGTACGATTTGGCCGATTTCACTCTAGTGGTGTAAATGTATGGTGTAAATGTTTCCTCACTTGATTCATGTGTAAATGAGTACCTGGCTGCAGGCAGAGAAGGTATTTGTCCAAATTCTAGTATGATGCGCCTAACTGGTTACTCTAATGTATGTTCACCAAAAGGTTGAAGAGGACTTTGAATGACATGGCCTGCTGGGGAATATATGATGTAAAATCTGTGAGCCTGTACTTGTATGAGGATGCAGGACTAGAAACTCATCCATTTTTTTATTTTTTGTTTTGTTTGTTTTTTAGTTCACATAGTTACCAATGGAGTATGCATGCAATAAATAGTTCTGAGATAATGCAAATCTAATCGGGTGACCAGATTCTTGCAGAGAGAGTTACTGAATTCATTATTAGTGTGAGAATTTGGTCCCAGGTTAACATGAAAACCGAGCTCTTTGGAGGAATCACTCTGAGTGGCTGTACTCTATTCGAAGTAATTTTGCTTTGCGACATGACTTTACTCTTAAACGGACTGGGCTCTTAGGCATCATGCTCTTAGGCAAAGATAACTGTATGATTATATATTTCAAAGCTGTCTTTAATTATACAAACAAAGAGGACATTCCTTTTAAAGCAAGTAATAAAACAATCAATTTATAAAACTTGTGTGTACTACCTGCATCATGTCTGCCTTGAGCCATATCCTCCTGTTCCCATCATCTCCTTTAGACAAAGACAGACTGTACTCAGCCACCGCCTTCACATTAATGGCTGCATCCTCCTCTGTCATGGCAATCAGCAGCTGGTGTTGGATGGGAGGGACAGCAGGACCAAAAATAAACCAAGCAATTAGTGCCGTGGGAAGAAATAAGAGATTTGTTTTTCATTTAGAATTTCAATAAATTATAACTTTTTTCATTCAGATTTTAAAGTCTTTAAATTACTATCAAGGTGTTGCAGCCAGTTGTTCAGTGTCAATACTTATATATCATGGTCTTGAGAAAATGATTCCATAAACATATTTAGACTTGAGATTAATTGAATCCATCTAGGACGCCCATATATCAAATAGATGGAAAACGATATTCATAGTCTAAGTCTAATAATTAAGGAATATCTGAAAATTGACAAAATAAGCAGCACAACCTGAAGTGCTTTTTACTCCATTGCATCTATATGATTCGAAAGCTGATGTGGAAAATAGGTCACACATGTACTTCAAAATATTAATGTAGACGGTTGGTTGTTTTCAGGGTATCTATACAATGCTCACTTTATACTGTGTGATGAAAGAGGCAGAGGACCTGCTCAAATTGGAGAGAGAGGCTCTGAGACGATACAGGCTTTGTAGGGCACTCTTGTCAAAAAGGTACCTGGCATAATAAAAATCACAAATTTTGGGTTCAAGTTTAATCTGTCTTTGTAAGATTTTATAATGGATTTGGGATTCAATATAGTCTAAAACTGCGTTTTCACACTTACTTAAATAAAAGAATACACATATCAGTAATTAGTTCCAGTATAAACTCATTGAATTGAGTCGGTTTCTGGGAATCCCATGCTAAATTTCCATCACCCTGGGGCGATTTGGTGCAGACCTCATGTAAAATAATTTTTTTATCCGTCTAGAATCAACAATAAAACAATGAAAATTTTTTGTGCCCCTAAGCTTATTTATATTTGCATCCCCCTAATTTTGTTTAGTCGTTAATAGGAATGAAACATAAAAAGTAGTTTGCAACTGAAAAAGTACATTGTCTGTACTGTAATCACAAAATCTGATTGCTTCCTTTCATTCATTAAAATCAGTCTAACTTGGATGGAGCTCCAATTCCATGAACCAGGATGAAGCAGTGGTGTGCCTGCAGCCCCATGGCGATGACCCGAATGGTGAATGCCTCCATGTCCCAGGCTTGTGTCCCCATCTCTAACAAGGGAAGTAAGACCAGGCACACCTCCAGACCAAAGATGATGTCAGGGTAGTATAACGGGTGGGACAATTGGAGGGACGAGTAGTTTCTCTCTATGAATAGGATGTTGTATCTGGAATTAAAATAGAAGGGTTTGCATCCACTTATAACAAACATAAATGCCATTTATATAGTCCTATCCATGATTATCACTGTGCTCTAAGCGCTTTACAGTAACACATTTGTACAGTTATAGATATATATATATATATATAATGTGCATCTAAATGTCAATATATCTCTTTTAGATGATACTACAATTCAAAATTGAAATCTTTAATCTCCAATCCATCCCATTTACCCCCATCCTTTCACCTTGATTCCAGTGTGTAGACTAGGTTTCGGTGTTGCATCATGTCCACAGACCCAACCACTGTGATGGGGGATATCGACTCTATCTTCAGTTTATCTACAAAACAATACAGGAAATAAACCCCATTAAATCTTCCATCTGTTGACATACATAAGATATCTGATCTTAGGCACTAGTTTTCTTTAGTCATTAATAACCCATTTATATTGCATGCTGGGCAGTGTTGAGATTGCAAGATGAACGTACCATATATCAGTAAAATTGAACGAATATCTGTCAGTCAGGTTTATTTTCAACAAAAACCTTCCAGCACTTCCAAGAAATACATCTTTGGCCCAACATTGAATGAGTCAGTATCACAAAATAAATTATTTTAAAACTCTCTTAATAGCTTCAGACTAAGGAAATTTAGGCTTGTTATAACAGAAAATAAAAACATAAAATGATCTGACAATAGATAAGACACCTGGGGCCGTATTAACAGACCATACGTTAACTGTTAGATCACTTTGGCACAACCTTATTGCAGTGAATTATACTCACAACATTGCATTATTCATGTAATTCTTAAAAGTATATAATGGTGCCAAAATGTGCTAAGAGTTAACGTATGGTCTGTGAATACCGGCGCAGATATTGAAACCAAAAATCTTCATCTTTCTATTGAAGCATTAGAAATTAACTGCCTCATTTCAATAAAAATCAATTTTGCAAGGCATCCTCATCAACCTGTTGCTGGGAGAGAGAGGTCTCCTGTTATTGGATCAAAATCAGAAACAAATCCCACATAACATTTGTCCATCTCGTCACAGACGTCCTTTAACGCAGAAGACGTTGAAGAGTCAAACTGGACAACTAGATCAAATGGTTCCAGGGATGCCTTTACCATGGACGAGTCAAATGAAATCGTGACACTGGACAAATGGAGGCTGGGAATTTAAAGAAATATTTGAATGGTTTCAAGGCATTTTATACACTCTCCTATGAATCCTGTAAAAATATATGGTGTAATCTCAAACATACATATCTGTAAATCAACAGAAAAATAAAGTGATGCATGAGAAAATCTTTGAATCTTTTACAAACATCCCTATTTGAATAATAAAACACTTTTTTTTAAACGGATGAGCTTTTTTTTAATGTTAGACGATAAGGTAAGATTTGCTAAAATTGTGTATTTGGGAAATTATAGCTGAATTTTTAAAATAATTCATCCCTTATCGAGTTGCAATTTAGCGGAGAGCAATGTTATATAGAATTAATTCCGTTTTTCGGAAAAGTTTGCGACTAAGCAGCAGTTGCAATTAACCAAATTCCTATTAAGCAAAGTGTAGTAGTAACAGAATTAATAGTTAGAGAGGAACAAGTACTAGTCATATCTTAAAAAATAAAATTACTTTCCTGGGTCCATATCTTCCAACTGTTTTACAATCTGAATGTTAAATGAGGTTCTCTGGGAAAGCAGCCTCTCTACAACCGAGGCAAGACTCATTAACCCTTGCTGAACCGCAATCAAAATCTGAAATGAAATATACAGAGGAATCTTAGTAAATTGTCAAAGTTTTAACAAATTCTTCTTCTCTTTGTCCTAACCATCAATACCTTTAGGCATTGAACGATTCAAAACCTTTCATTACCTATATGGCAAAACAATTAAAACATTTTTGAAAATGCTTTTATTCTTTACAGCACGAAGATTTGTAAAATGATGAAATCTTATTAACATTGCTTGCAGCGCATGGTGTCTGGACTTTGTTGTTATATTTTGTTCTCAAAATCACTAGGTATTGAAAAGCAGTGCAGAGTCCATCTTGGACAACACATCATAGGCACAAAACATCAGTATGAATATTCATCATGTATGGGTCAAGACAGAGCAAGTAAATGTATAAATCTGAAATTAACGGATAAGGCAGGAGGGTCAACTTAATTTTGTTAATACTTTAAGCAAAAACAGACAATGAAACCTTGCTTTTGTGATGATCTGCCTTCAAACATTCAGCCAATAATGCCTCAAATTTAGGATGCAAAATATTCTGTTGCTGGAACTTGTACTGGCATTGAAGCAGTCTTTCTTGTAAAAATCTGATAGGACCTGAATAACATGAATTAACAAGAACTGTCAACAACAATATAACCAAAAGATCTAGAAATCATAATATATAACCATAATACTTTTTTGGTGTCACTTAATGATAAAATATAATAAAAAATATAATGTATTAACAAAGACACTGATACCAATAACAAGAATAAGAGTGTGATTACAACTGGTCCAATTGAACAGGTTTAGGACTTTATACCATGGGTTTGGTCTGAAATGTAACCTAAAATGGTGGGCTGATACATACCTGCACCTGTTATCTCTTCAATATTGTACAGCTCATCTCTCATACAATTTGAGCTGCGTATAAATTATAAGTGATGACTGAATCATATAATCGAATATATTGTAAGGAAAATGCTAATGCTATAAATGACAAGTATTGTATTACTTCAAAACGTACAAATCCATTACAGTGCAATGTGAAACAAAAACCAAGAGGATATATCATATCGCTACACCTGTAACTTACCATTTGTATTCTCCTTGTGAGAGTGGCTGATTGAGGTGATGTGAGTTATAGCAGACTGTAAACAGGCATGTATAAGTAGATGAAAGGCCTGCCTTATATGCAGTAACATCTCAAGGCTTTGGGTTAAGTCTGTTGTATCTACAAGGGATATTGAAATAGACAGGTATTATCATGTATGAGCATCATCATCATCTCCATATAAGTGTACATGTGTAAACAGTTACAGGTTACAGATTTTGGGCGCATTTAACAAAATAATTAACAAAAATAAGATAAAATGCACTCAAAGAATTTCTCTCAATGAAAAGCTGTTTGGGAGACTGGAGGACTTGAAGAAAACAGTGGAGTTCATGAAGGAAGCAGGACTTCAGGTGTAGTCAAAGAAATGTGGATGAGAAGAAGACAAAGAGTTAAAATATATGAAGGGTTCCGTAGCAAAACATCACTTTATCCAAATTGTCTGTATTGAAAAATCTAACAAAATGTATGAGCGAATAGTGAGCTTTTGTAATGAAACCAATATTACGACTCTATAGTGATAGGCAAAATTATTATGGTTAAATATAAGATATGTATGAACTAAATGTTCAAGGAGATGACTTATCTTTTAAATTTTGCTATATAATAATGCATCAGGCAGGGATAAAATCTTAATTATTCGCAACCTGTACTGAGTGTCTGTGGTCTTGAAGTCTTCAATTCTTGATTCTGTAATGCTGTCTCTTTCAGCAAAAACCTAAGGTTATCAACACTGATGGCATAGAACGACTGGTGATGGGGGATTAGGCCCTTCTGTTTCACTTTGTCAAAGTGTGGAGCCACATAATCCACCAAATACTTCATCACTTGTTCACAAGGACCTGGGGTAAAACAAAAAGGGGGAATGGGGAGGAACTGGTTATAACAACAATCCTTTCATCATATCTATTATAAGAGTAGTAGATACAACAAAGTTATTTTACAATCTCTTTCTTTTTTTAATTATGAAAAATAAAACACAAATATTGAAATCAGTATTAATGATAGTGTACATTTATATAGCACTTATTCACAATCATCACTGTGCTCTAAGCCCTTACAGTAGCACATTTGCCCTGGGAAAGCAATGGAACACTCAACACTTAATACGCAGCCTGTTGGGCATACAATGTTTTGGACAAGGACAAACGCTGTTTACAACCGTAATGATGCTAATTTTTTTTCATCTTTGAAAAAATTACATTTAAAAAAATTACAAAACATCTCTATTGTAATTTACACAATCAACCCTTTACATGCCATAGTGTCTACTACCTGTAAATGATACTTTGTCCACTTTTGACTTGGAAACAGAAAACGATTTGTTCCCAGTTTTTCCAGTTCTTGGATTATTCAAGTTCATCTCAATCTCATCTGTTTCCTCCGCTTTGTCAAGCTCCTCTTTTATCATAACTTTTGGTATAGTTTTCAGTTTCTGAGCTGTGAAAGAATTAAGGAACAAAGGCTTTACAACCCAACATTTTTACAATGTCAAACACTTTTCATGTTAAATTCGCAGTTTTGAAATAATTTGTCTTTGTGCTTGAATACATTTATATGTCACTATGCACATACAATAGTACAATATTAACAGAATAACTGAGTGGTTTAACAAAAAGGAACTAAATGAAGTGCAAAATACTAATACTAATAATATAATAGTGGTCAGATAAATTGTGCATCGTTCCTATCCAAACACATGACTGTCCAATCCTCTCACCTCATATTGTATTGTAGTATAAGCACAATTGAATCAATTTGTCACTAGAAAAAAAACATCCCAATAAAATAAACAATCAAAACAAAACAAAACATAATGAACACAAAAAAACAACAACAATCTTTACAAAACAAGTCAGATTTATTTAAAAAATCAAAAAAATTAAATCCTTCAAAAATACTTATGCTCAAGAATTAACAAAGAAACCATGTTTGACAAGAAAACAAAAGAATAATACATTTTTTCTTCCTTTTCAGAGATGATATTGAGTGTATCAGTTTACCTGAGGTGCAGTGGCCACCGTGTGATCTAAATTGCATGAATGATTCTAAAGGGTTGTCTCCATCACTGAATGGGTGTTGTTTGTTGTCGTCCATAGCAGTAGTACTCGTCACCACTGAAAGCAGTTTTCTCAATATAAAATGGATGGGCAGCAATACTTGAAAATCATAATGAAATGGAAATATCTATGAAAGACTGAGGCAAACCACTAGACCACTTTGGGGGGGGGGGGGGGGGGGGGGGGGGGGGGGGGGGGGGGGGGGGGGGGGGGG
>JARFNW010152020.1:6548-18776 GCA_031763155.1 Dirona albolineata
CAATGTATGTACAAGTACAAGAGGTGGCAATGTATGTACAAGTACAAGAGGTGGCAATGTATGTACAAGTACAAGAGTGTTTAATTAATCATATCTCAAAGCAATATTAAAATAATAATAATAATAATAATAATAATAATAATAATAATAATAATATAATAATAATAATAATATCATCAATTAAAAATCAAATCACTAGAAATATCACTTCAGCATACAGCTCTTCATTTAACGACAGCTGGGATGGGAATGGAACACACTACCATTCAGTTGAAGGTGCAGTCAATGGACTGGCCTTGGAAATCTTCCCATTCATGAATCAATATTATATTATGATTACAACAAGAAAGGATCAAATATCTAACATCTTACTTGCAGTCTGAGAAAAGAAACTCCAGGTGACACATGTACACGTCCCACAAAGGCAAGTTGTAGCGTTTGGCCATGGATATTGCAATATCGTACACGTCGTCTTCCAAACTCCTGCGGAAAATAAATGCATAATATTTCCAATAATAAAATGATGAATAGCACAAGGAAAGATTGTTTGTTTATTGAGTCCCCTTCACACCCCAAAAAGCAATGCAGGGCACAGCCATGCCAAGAAGCATACACATGACAAATGAGAAGTAAATTACCTAACACACAAGACTAGAAAGACTTTGCATCAGGAATATGAGATGAGTAAGTGAGTAAGTATTGAGCCCACCACGTCCAAACACCAGTAAATTGGAAAATGTATCATGAGAAGTCTTTAAGAGCCTTGAGGCCCGTAGAGCTGGTGCCTACCTCGGATTTCCGTAGCATGAAGCAGATATAGTGACAATATGTCACCCTTCTGGATAGCATGCTCAATTGATTTCACCGATAAACACTTTGTTACCTTAGAGGTTACGACTCAGTTACAGGACAACTTGGAATGGGTTGTAAGGTTTAAAAAAAAAAATCAAATGCAGCACCTAGGTATGAGATTATACATTGTTTTCCATTACTATTCTTTTCCATTACTATTCTTTAGCTTTCATTTACATGTTTAAAAAATGCAATAATAAGTCTAAGTTTAACTCAAGATGGAGTCATTGACTCGCTAAAAGTGTTTTCTATTTATCAATGAAACGTGACAATGCAAAATACCATATTATGTATATAACAGTGGCATTGCTTATCAAACAATTCAAATAAAAAAGCACTTCCTTTCCTTACAACTTACATTGCCAGCCCAAATATCGTCTCCTGTTTGTAGTTGGGATCATCAGCAAATCTCACCACGTCAACGCCTAATAAAATGTAAATATCAAATATCATATTTGTATGACAACATAGTCAGTACTAAACTTTTTTACAAATGACCACATAGGTAAAATATCACAATTAAGAATACCAGGTTGAGTCTAGGCTAGGATTTTACAAGAAAAGGTTTGGATAATTAAATTTAAAAAAACCGTTATTGTAATAAAGTTGAGATAAGAGCTTCTGTGATTCAGTTCAGTTGTAGCGGATCTTGGGTGAACAAAATGAAGATGAGGATTTAGATGAAATAAAAACAGACATATCAGTTAGGGAAATTGATGAAACAATATCATGTGATACTCGTTGGATCTACTCCACATTCTAACTCTTAAATTGCCTGAGGAAATATCACATTATCCAAATCGTTGTACCAAAACTTTTCATCTTTAGAAAATTGTATAAAATAGAAAATAAAGTTTTATCTTATGACTAGGAAAGAGTAAAGTATGCCGCATTTGTACACCAATTAAAAAAAAATGAAATTCAAAAGCAGATTTCTTACAAATATATTTGTTCAAAGAAACGACTGGGGCCTGTATACACAGACTGATAAGACATGTGTGCAGGTTGAGAATGACGATAATCACATTACATTGTGAGTAGAATTCAAAGCAATACGAGTGTGCCAAAATATGCTAACAGACAACGTATGGTATGTGTATACGGCCCCTGGTCCCAAGATGATTTATCACTGGGAAAAGCAGGAACATACAAGTGTTTCATAGCCAAATCCTACCCCAAGCTAAAACAAGAGTACCCCATTCCCTTTATCTCCCACACACTACTTACCTTTCCCAAGATCCTGCAATGTGCACGCTTGTTTGTAGTCTTCCAGCATCTCATGGTAGTTTTTGACCTTGTCTACCATGCCTCCGATTCCTGGTGGCCTGGTGTCTTCAGGACTGTTCATCACATACTCCACAACCCTCTGCATGGCCTTGACTGGCCCGTGTCTGTACAAGGAGTTCACATGCTTCATGTAACATGGTTTGACAGTCCTGTACACATTCAGGGAGTGGTAGTACAGGGCCAGTTGGAGGGAGATGTCAGTGCTTGGGATGTCATCAAAGCAGCTATCGGCACCGCCATCCTGAAAATAACACATGATTTTTTCTCAATCAGAATTTAATTCACGATCCATATCTTAAATAAAGCACAAAAGTTTTCAGCAATTTCCAATTCTAATAATTCTCAAAGCACATTTATATAACTCATTACTTTTAAAAAATAATTTACAAAAATAATAATTTGTTTGCTCTGTGATGTTGTTCTTCATTTTAGTTTTATAACAATTGCATCCGGTCTCCATGGTTGATGTAAAAAAAACCAAACAAATAAAAACAAATCAAATGTCCATTTCATTACAGACCAATACAATTCCTCTCGTCTTATCTTACCAACATCATTCAATAACAAAAATAATAAATATAATCCACTGATCTCCAGGTGTGATAACAGATAGGGATTTACCTCCGGCAGGGCCATCAAAAAGGCCAGGCCTAGGGCAGCATCCCTGGGTATTGTCTGCTTGGCCAACTCCAGTAATGCTGAAAGAGATGTAATTCAAGGCAAGAGTCAGCAGTCATGCCAAACATATTACGAAAAACATACAAACTACATTTAAATGAAAAGGAACCACAACAATGCAGCTGAAGAATCCTGTTTTAAAAACCCACTTCTGAAAGGTTTATATTCTTAAATCACGCACTGTGATACATTATCAATAAAACGCTTCACTGCTGTATCTAAAACTGGAATAATAAACAAAATTCAAAATGATATCAGTTTATTAATTAATGACAACGATAATGATCTTCAAACATGCATTATGTTTCATTGGTCAATATCTCACCTTCGTTTGAGGGTTTCCTTTCCGATCCCTCCGTCAACAGTTCCTCCAGCTTGGCAGTTCTCAGGATCTTGTTACTCAGTGAGATAGCAGGATCCTTGGCATGAGGTGTCATTGAGTTGTAGTCGGCTGATCGCTGTTTGATAAACAAATTATTTTCTCAAAATTAACACAATTCAATGGATGGCAATAAATTTATGTAATTAACCCACAAATTTTGATTCTTCCTATTAAAAAAATAAATGAGTCAAAGCAAGGAATTTTGAATAGTTAAAGTTTGTATTTTTGCAAAGTATGAATACCCTGAAAGCTGAGGAGAAATTCTTGAATAATCGGATGAACTTCACGTGTATAAATTGCCGGTGTATGATTAATCTTTTCCCCCGATCACGTACCAAATCTTCATAGCAGTCCTCGATGACACTGGCATAGAAAGGATGACATCCCTGCTTTTTGAACGAAACATTTCCGTCATCTCTATGAATGAACACGCGGTCGTCACCTCCCTCTTTGCGTGCTGGCTGCTTCAGTGATGAGACAGCATTTTGCCACCATTTAGCATCTGTCACTGTAGATAGGACGGCCGACGTGGTCCTCTTAGTGGACGACAAGATCTGCTGTGTCTGCTGGATGGCAGCCCTGGCAGAAAATGGACTTTCTCGGGGGGACGTTGACGCATCCGCATCCTGTTCCTTTCCTTCCTGTACCGTTTGGTTGATTTGGTCATACAGAATCTTTCGGTTTGGAAACAAAATAATCGCATATTAATAAATACCTTTCATTAAAATGTTAGAGGTTAAGACAATGTCATTCAAAACAAAAACAAACAGAATTGCAAGAATCTAAAATGAAATCCTAACATCAATGCAGTTACCGTCCATTTCCATATTATTCACATATCACATTAATAAACAAAGCTCCTAATAAAATGGAAGAGATTTGCTAACTAAATAAATGAAGAGGGAGTGGGCACTGATGGTCTAGTAGACAGAATGATAGTGGGATAATGTAACAGTGCCAGTGAGAGGCCAGAACAGAAAATAGAAAAAAAGATTTCCGTCGTCAACTACATTATCCCACTATCATTATGTAGCATGCAGGAATCTTAAAGGCCATAAAAGTAAATTCCATGGTCAAGTACATTTTTCATTATTCTTACACTATGATACCTAAATGATTATTGTTACATAGTACAAAACTCTAAACTATGACGATTACACTAAGAGAAAAGAATAACAAGATGAAAACATGTTTGATAGCTAAAGGTTTTCTTAAAATGAAAACTACATTTATATCCTCTTCCCCACCTGTGTCTCCAACAAACAACGAGCTTGCAACACTGGTTTTATCATGTTCTTATTGCAGTATGTGACGGCAAATGACAGCAACTTGGTCCTGGGGGGGGTGGGGGGGGGGGGGGAGTCAATAAGTATATCATTTAGATGGTGTGCCTCACAGGTAGACATACACAGGCACACATATAATATAACACATGGTGGAATGTCAAGGCAACCCTACACCAAAAGGTAGAAAGGAAATGATAAAGAAAGAAAGGCCAAGAGTCAATAGAAGAGACATGTGGAGAGATAAGACAAGAAAGTGATAACGGAGGAGGAAAACAAATTTAATCGACAAAAGGTTAAATGAGTGCATAATCCTTGACTTTTTTTCTTCCTCATTTGATATCGTATCTTGTTTCAAAAAGGAGAATTTGGATACAATATGGACAAATTCTTTAAAATGCCTGGAAACTGTCTTCATTGTGGTTGCAAATTCAACCACATAAGTTCTTAAGAGCCTTGAGGCCCATAGAGACGGTATTATCCCGGTTTCCGTAGCATGAAGTGGTCTGACAATGTGTCACCCTATCGATAGGACTGCTGGTCTATCACAGATTGCTTATCCAGCTGTAAGCTGGTACCCGTTTCAACACCTGGGTCAAGTGAGGCAATTGGAGCCAAATTTCTTGCCCAAGAAAAAAAAAAAAAGAGGTGACGGGTAAAATTTGACCCCATGTAGATAAATTTTAAAAATAGAGTTATAAACTCCCACAATAAAGCAAATACACTCGCATTAGACAGTAATGAACTTACTTAGCATCAATGTTCCTAAAGGCTTCTTGCTCTGCCAGCCTGACACACACACTCCAGGCAGGGCTGTGACAGATAGAGATGAGCTGTTCGCAGCATTGGTATGCAAAGTCATAGTCCAAGGCCTGGAAGGAGATACAGGAATGGAGCACAGAGGGGGTCAGTCAAAGGGGGACATAGCTACAAGGAGAAATGTCATTTTCTTGGTGGCTTTCATGATCTGCAATAATGCTCTCAGAGCTATTTGGGTTTATTTACATGATCATTTATTCACACTCATTTACAGTTGTTCCTCAAAAAAAAGAAGTAATCAGAAAATGTTATTTTTCTCTGGCTCAAATGAAATGAAATGGTAAGTAAAGCTTTGCATTTCTCTTATGCCTCCACACCTATTTTGGCCTCCATGATTTTTTTTGCAAGCATGTTTCTCTCCTCTTTACTACATCCCTTCCTTCGACTTGACTCTTCAAACCCATTTTTCTTCTTCTAAGACTCGAAAATAACAGAGGTGTAGAGCATTGAAATAATTTAAACTTGTATCCTTACACTGACTGCTGCCTCGGCTGCCATCTTGTAGACAAAGCCCTCTCGTTCATCAACAGTCTCATACTGGATACCAAGTCGTTGACTGAGTTGGAGCAACTGGGAAGGAACAGAACACAATTGTAAGAAAACAAGAGGAAAATGAGTTACATAATCTTCAATTTTCTAGAAATCAAAGATGTTGAAAAAAGACACTTATGGAAGACATTTTTTCATAATAATCATAGTTTCAAACAGCTAGAAATATAGATAATAAGTTTTAATAGAGAAAGAAGGAAAAAGAAATGGTAAGCATCGTCACTATGAATGAAAGAAATGCAAAGCATGTCCTGACAAAACCTCTTCAAACCTCTTGTACAAAATAAGATCAAGAAGTGAAATGATAAGTTAGTCCTAGTGAAATCTCATCATCAGTAGACTTTCCCTTTGGCTTGAAAACATGGGATACTGTAGGTTGTTTGCTTGTCACATTCAATACCATTAGAGACTTTCCCTTCAGATTGAAAACATGGGATACTGTAGGTTGTTTGCTTGTCACATTCAATACCATTAGAGACTTTCCCTTCAGTTTGAAATCATGGGATACTGTAGGTTGTTTGCTTTTCACATTCAATACCATTAGAGACTTGAGCAAAGTTACAGAGACATGATCATTTTATGAGAATCAGACACCAAATCCAGTTTTAGCATTCCCTGACAAAACCTCTTGTACAAAATAAGATCAAGAAGTGAAATGATAAGTTAGTCCTAGTCATATCTCATCATCATTAGACTTTCCCTTCAGCTTGAAAACATGGGATACCTCAGGTTGTTTGCTTTTCCCTTTCAAAACCATTAGAGACTTGAGCAAAGTTACACAGGCATGATCATTTTATGAGAATCAGACACCAAAACCAGTTTTAGTCCCATTATTCATCAACAGGATTTTTTAATGTGATGGAAAAAAGTAACAACAAATGAATAAGAATGTCATGTGACAATAACACGCTACGTACCCTTTGTGTTTGTTTGTAACTCGTTGGTTTCATTGTCACGGCAGTTTTCACAAAATCACAACGATTCTTGCAAAGGCGAACTGGGTGTGAAAAAAATTATAATCAACATATAATATCATTTCTTGTTTTGATTTGAAATAAGATTCTTAAGCACTAAAGAATAGACAACACTACAGAAACCATCCATTAAAATGAAAGATTTCTTGTGGCAACCTCAAATACATGGCACAAAAAAAAAAAGAGAAGAGTGTCGCTAACCTTGCAGGGGAAGAACGGACACCCCGAATTCATTCAACAAAGGGAGGGCTGCAATGAGGTCAAGTTCCTCTTGGATGGGGGGAGGCGTGTCGATGATGAGATGAAGGCAGGATCTGGGGTGAGGGGTGACATGTGTGAAAATGAGTCAAAGTGATAGCACTAACCCGTGGATCATTATACTCCAGTCTACTCCAGTATTCTTACAGATATAGGTACATAGATAGCGTTCATTTCTAGTTTGTAAAATCATTCCATAAAAATAATTTCATTTTCTTTGTTCGCTCAGTCTCGTTATTTTCTTGCTGATAATGATTTCTGTTTTGTGAATGAGGAGAAGGGTGTCCACTGGTCAAGAGTACTGTGGCCTGCGATGAAAAGGTTTTCAACTCAAACTCAAAAGCTGACATAAATAATAATGTACATTTATATAACGCTTATTCACGATCATCACCATGCTCTAAGCGCTTACAGTATGTAGCACATTTGCCCCGGGAAAGCAACTTAATATTTTAATAAAGCCAAAATACTTTGTATCTCCCTTGAACCCATGCGACCTCAAAGAACAGCAAGAAAATGATAGATGGGTAATAATAGAAATGTCTTTGAGTTTTTCAAGGTTTCCTTTGTCATCAAGCTTACGATTGTCACATACCTTGCCAAATCCATGCAAGGATCATTCAGATCAGCTGAAGAGTCAAAATATTCTCTTGCAGCTGACAGAGTCAAGTCCACGGCCTTGCTGTAAGACACCTTTTCAATGCTGGAAGCTCTCTGGCTGCGATTGGGCTTGATTTCAGTACAGCTCCTTTCCAACTTTGGACCTAGGTACACACAGGCAATAGTCATAACTAAGGTGTTTGCACTGTAACATATCTAATCCAATGAATTAACATTAGTGTTTTACATTTTTCAGCTTTTATCAAAATTAGAAGAAATATATTTCCATCTCACCTTCCATAGTGTTTGCACTTTTCTGTGGCTAAAATCAATCTGACACTTTGATATCAGCACACAACAGCAAAGATGAAAACCAACACAAATATTTTCTTAACACATATTTCAAAATGTAAAATAGACATACCGTGTATTTTTGGGGGGTTAATTTTTCATGTTTCATTTTCTAAAAAAAAATCAAAATAATAATATATAATTATTCATTACAACAGACAAGAGCAATTAAAACCAAGTAGATTGTCAAATAAATTACCTGCCAGTCTAATGGTTTCCTGTTTGCCAGAGCACAGCAAACTTTCCACAAAGACCTGAAATGTACATGGTTCAATGTCAATGTCTGAGCCAAACAGATAAGACTGGAATACGTTAGTCGTCAAATAATCAGACACACAGGTCTGTGTGAAGATGAAATATGATTGACTGAAAAATGCAATTCTTTTTGGGCCATCAAAAGATGGAGAAAGACAAGAAAAGAGAAGAGGACCAATACGTCGAATAATAATTTGAATACAATTGGTCAGGGCAGATAAAGATAAAGTTAAAAAAGGCTTCATAGTCTGTACAGGCTCGCAAACTTTGCATCCTTTATCGCCCAGGCGTGTCATTCAAAGTCCATACTGTAGAGCAGCTTGTCAGGGACGTTTTACCGACATACTGACTGTAGCCCGGTATTGATTCCTATCTGAGTAAATTGTGGAAAAGATGTGAAAAGAAACTTTCCCAAAGACTCAATGTCGTGCGTAGCCTTGCAAGTATTCGAACCAGGGATGTCACGATCTTGTGACTTGACAGACTAGCAAACTCGGCTATCAATGCCGTATTATTAACAGCTTTTAAAACTTTCAAAAAAAAGAACGAATATCATTACTATAAGATGTATTATCAATCTCACCTCGTGACAAGCACTGCGTGATATGCATTTGTAAACTTTGCTTTGAAGGTCCATCACGTCATCATGTACTTTATGCCATTCAAGTTCAGACAAGGGAAGCGGCCTGAGTTGTTCAAATAATAAATTCAAAACCATATTATAATAAAAACTGGAATGCGACAAAAACAAACTTATAAGATCAAAAACTTTAAAAAATCATAATTCAAATAGGTCCTTTCATGAGAGAAGAAAAAGATTTTCAAATGAGCCACGAGTTAAATAAAGGTGGGATAAATATACACTATTCTACTATTCATTGAACGTTTTGATCAATGGGTTTGGATTTAAAATGGTGAGTCGAGATTGGAAACAAACACAAACAAATAGAATGAGATATGATTTAGTCCTTTACATAAAACATTTTACATTTGCTACCATTTACTAGCGGCTCCCAGTTGTCCTACACCTGAGGAGTAACCATCAGTGTAAAAACAATGTGCTTTATCGACAAAATGTAGGGACCTCATGTCATTGGTAAAGGTGTTTAGATGTGGAGGGCTCACCACCTGCTTATCTTATATTCCTGATGCAAGTATTTTGAGCGTGTGTTGGGTGATGAGTGGTGTAAACATAGTTGACATTTGGATTTGCTTCCATTTGTCATTGCCGTCATTCAGAACATGACCTATTACACAGCCTGACACTGTTTTCTACAAAGGGGACGTGACAAACAAACAAACAAACCGTTTACTGGCAAGCCTTGTAACCTTTATCATCAAACTCCTGGTAAGGTCTGGGTCATTCTGATGAAAAAATAAGAACATGGTACCAATATAGATGATATATAAGGAATAAACCATTATAGACTGTGGCAAAGCTTTTGAAAATTGAATAACATAATCCTAGTTCTTCTTAAAGCAATTAATGCTACAAAATCTCTGATTCATTCCTATCGCATTGAAAAAAATTAAACACCTCCAGCCTCTCGTGTTAGTCAGCTGAGTTTATTTCATGAATAACTATACCAACCAAATTTGTTTGATTATGAATCTGTACGATTTAGTCCAAACAATCTCACAAATGAGCAAAAGTGATGATGGAGTCCTGCTGGGCTCATCGCTGGTTTTTTTTGATCATCTGTAGGTTCTGAATTGTTTATTGTCATCACAGGTCACAACATGATTTGGCAGTATGTTCCAATCAAGGAGAGTTCAGGTCATAAATGAATATAATGCGTACAATTAATAAACAGCTCTTGACATTACTGAGACCACTGTGGGTGAGATTCAAAATAGTGAGAGAGCTATGAAGAGTCAGAAAAAAAATAGACGATGTAAAAGGATAGAAAAGTGAACGTATACAAACCTCTGAGGCTTTGATAGAGGCAATGGTCTGAGTCATCCCGTGGCGTCTGAATATCTTGGCAGCGCTGACACAGATTGACAAATATTCAGAAAGGTTAATATGATATGATAGGGTGCAAAGTAAAATAAATATTTAGGTGCAATTTTTATATTCTTACATTTTCCCCATTAACGTTTTATGCTTATCTTAATTTTGTCTCCCAAACCCACTATCTTGCTCGTAAATAGTGTCCCAAATACTCCTTTCAAGTGATGCCAAAAACTTTACCAGCAATGGAATTTGCATCCTGTTTAAATTAAAACAGACTTGTCAATAGATCTTCATTGGTGAAGAAAATTTGTTCCAATTCACACCTGATGTTCACTTAATTCACAGTAGCCATTTTCCATTTCTCTTAACTTAAATACCAATGACTTAAAAAAGACTCACATTCAGATGGACAACATAATAAATACATATGAAGACCATATCACATGCAAAACATCAAGTATCATCTTTAGAGTTGGATACCCGTGACACGTTCTATTAGTACTCACAAGCAGTCTACAATTAGTCAAGAGTAAAATATTACCTGATGTGATTCTCCAGTTGATCTGTCTGTTTATGCAATTTCAGCGACTCACTTGATTCTTTCTTTGGGCTTGACAAAGGTAAGAAAGTGAATGATAAGAATAATTGGCATGGCATAGACAGCAGTGTAATTCTCTTTTTTTTGCAAACAGTATTCATGAGTAAACAGATAAATGGTCATATTTTTACATACTGCATACTAACAAATTCCTCATCTTTATTGCTCATGATTGGTCAAGAAAAATAGAAAACTAGAAGAAAAAATAATTAATATTATATTTTTCTTTTAAATGTCTGTTTCTTCTTTTTATATTTTACAGAGCTCATTGCAATCCATGAGTTACAAATAATAAAGATGATAAAAAAGGGCGATGCAACAGCTATAGTAGACAAAATAATGAAAATAGTGTCGGTAAATTCAGCATTGGGTAAGGGATTCAAATGAAGAAACTTTTTACGAGTGTTGACCCTGTTGTTACTTATTTCAAGTTACACGTGTACTCACTCCTTGTTCCTGAGTGGCAGACATTGAAAAATCTTGACTGCATTGTCCAACTGGTCATCCCTAGGAATAAAATAGTTAAAAAAACAAAAAAACAAATTAGGAAAAACTGGTGTATTTTCTTTCTCTCCTCTTCAGGCAACGCTTTATATTGTCATCAGTAAACGTTGACAGCTTTTCCCAAAACGAATGAACTACTGTAAAGGGCTTAGAGAATGAATGGTAAAAATCATGGATATCTTTCTTTCACTGTTAGGGATGTGTGCTATATAAATACCATTCATTACCATTCATTACCCTAAAATACAATATCAACCATTCCTTCTTTGAACATAATTTAGGGACTCCCTACAAATAAATATATGTTTACCTCTTACAAATGTAGATGGCTTCCAGTGCTAAAGACATGAGCTCCTCTTGAGTTCTTATCACAGGCTGGCTTGTCTTTAATAATTGAATGGTGTCCAAATGCAAAAAGGGGAAGGCAGGGAAGAATGATACAAATAAATCAACAACATGAAATCGAATCTTTGATGTCTAAATAGAAATATACCTGATTGTAACAGAAGAGAAAACTGATTTAGCTTCGGCAGGTGTTAAGATGTTCACTTGGAGAAAACTGACACGCGGCATACCACAGAACATTATATCATGTGAAGAAGAGAGGAGAGGAATGAAATTAGATGATGCGAAGGGCAGATGTTATGATTGAGACTTATAGAAGGAAAGAAAGAGTTTGTCTCCGTACAAATTAATGAAGTAATAAAACAAAGGAATTGAAGTTTATTCAATTGTGCAAGCGTTTGAAAATGAGCTTTCATCATTGATATAAATACGCATGTACATCTATTACATATAAATATGCATGTACATCTATTACATATAAATATGCATGTACATCTATTACATATAAATATGCATGTACATCTATTACATATAAA
>JARFNW010152130.1:0-18766 GCA_031763155.1 Dirona albolineata
GAGTGGGCTCGAGTAGGACATCTCATTGGTCGGAAAATAAGCGTTTTTATTGGCTAAGAGTACGAGATAATGCTGGTGGGAAACGAGCTTGTCTATTTCGCTAGATTTTTTATATCAAATGTCAGTATCAACTACCGATTATCGCTATATCGATGTTGCTAAACAGGGGTTTGACTAAAATGTATGTCGCAAATTTAAGGTTTTTATTACTAATAATATATATATAAAAAATTGGGACCAGAGGTCAATGTCGCTCTCCAGAGACTGTCGTTATTCAGGGGTGTCGTTATGCGGAAGTTGCACCGTATATATATATATATTGTTTGTTTGTTATCGCTTCCTATAGTACCGTAATTAAGCAGTGTGGGGACAAGCTCTGTGTCTGGCCGAGGACAGTGTACAAGCATGAGGCACTGATGCACAGACCCGGGTAAAACTTTTCCAGGTTAAGTGCAAGTCTGTGCCATGCAGTACACATGACCGGATACAGAGCTGGAAAATCTATGGATCAAGATTATTAAGGCAAGCAGGGGATCAGCCCACAGCGCCAATAAACCTTGTTTGGCACAAGAAGCAACACACTGTTCAATATTACTCCTATCTGGACCAGACAACATGATATTGTAGCCTCGGGTGTTCATCCAACAGCTATAGAAACTGGAAATTTTATGAATTGTGGTTGTCGAGGTAACTATTTGGCAACAATAAGCAAATGGTAAATTTTTTTTCACTCTCCAGGCATAGATGAGTCATATTCAATGTTTTGGTCAGTAGTGGAGTTTAGATGCTGACCAGTGAAGATGTTCGTGAAGGTACTTTCAGAAAGCTGAATAGACTCAATTGGTTGGAAATGTTGTTTGTTTTCAACCATTTGTTGAAAAAGGATGTGAGTAAAAAAAAAAAGGTGCCATTTAGGTCCTTTCATACTCCCAAGTGTTCCTTGATTATGATATGTCTTGTGGAAGATGTCTTGTGGCTTATAAAATGTTTCTACACGTATTTATTGTATGCCGGTTGCAAAATAATAAATGGAGGCAGTCACGAAAATATTAGGTGGCTAGCACTTAATTTTCATGTTGCAACACGCTGAGAAAAATGGTTGATACAATATTTGATACAATGGTTTGTTTCAATTTCAAGGCTCGTCGTTTGAAAGGGGGCTGTAAGTTCATTCTAGGTGATCGACCTATCCAGATAACATTGAGACGAGCTTTATCAGCCCTCAGTGTGTGGCAAAGAATCAAGCTGGCTTATGCAATACTCCTCTCCAAAGAACCCATCACGTAAGATGTTCATTCATTTTAAGTCTTTTATTTTACTTTTTGTTGTTGGCTTTTTGTTTGTTTTTGTTTTAAAGACTCAAGTCTAATTTCATATTATGTTTATGCCAAACAGAATATACACCTCTCAGACCTAGACTACCTATTTTTGCTTTGTTTTCTTTGTTTGTTCACTGAAAAAGGGGGAGACCGTAAATGTCTGTTATTGTTAGTTGTTTTACAGTTGAAGCCATACCATAACCTATTTTTTTCTTTCTTTTTTTCATTCCTTTTACTCGGATCGTTAGCTTCAGGCACTTGGGTAGTTTTTTATATATATTTGATTCATTCTTTTTTTTTCCAGAAAAGAAGATGTAGAAAAGTGCAAGCAAAAAGACATGTTGGAGCAGATGATTGAGGAAATGACAGGAGAGTTCCCTGCCCTTGGTCGTGTCTTTGTGAAGGAACGGGATATTTATTTGGCTCACTCGTTACGGAAAGTGGCCCAGCCATTGCCCTGCCCCGATGCCCCTGAAGGTATTTTGGTATTTGTCAATGTGAAATGATGATGAATGACATTTATGGCATGTAAAACAAGTGAACATATGCAGCTCTGAAAATATGATACAAAACAAAACAAAGGATTTTATATTTCATCACCAAAAGCTTCAGCATATCTTCCCTCCCCCCCCCTTTTTTTTTATCAGTGGAGGGGCTGTATAATATTTTAAACATTTCTGTGCAGAATCCAGGCACCCATAATAGGTTATTTCAGCTTCTGGCAGAAAGAAGGGAGACGTGGCATCGGTGCCCGAGTCGTTAGGCTACTGGTCTTGAGATTGTGATATCCCTGGGTTAGAATCCTAGCAGAATCTATCGATGTTGAGTTGAGTCCATGGGAAAGGCTCCTTACATATTTTTTTCATCTCTGGACTCAGGTGTGAATGAGTGAGTACCTCGCTGTGGGCAGGTAAAGATATTGTCAGTGTTTTAGTACTACTAGCCGGACAGGCTGCTCTACTTTTTGCTCCCCCAGGAAGTTGAGAAATATATCGAATGACATGGCAAGCTGGGAGATAGATCATGTAACATGAAGACTGTGAGCCTGTGCTTAAACGGGGATACAGCCTACTACTATAAACCCATCTTTATCTTTAGAGTAATAAAAATATATTCTGGCGTTTGTTTCCTCAGGTCAAATTCCTTCGGTAGTGGTGGGCGTGGTCGGCATTGGACACGTGCAGGGCATCAAGGACAACTGGGACAAGGAGTTGGAGATTGACCAAATTTGCAGGTAAGACATCAGTAGGACAAGATCGTTAGAAGGTTTTCCCCATGAGATTCCTTATTTTTCACCATTGGAAAGTTGTTTGAGATTTCTATCCGTCTTGTTTCAAGGAACTTTAAAAAAAATTCCATTGCTTTGGTGTTAATTCAGTGCACATTTCTAGCTACGTTATTTTTGCCTGTCTAGAATCAGCAATGAAATATTGACAATGATCGGAAATATAACAAAAAAAGTTCTCAAGCTAAGCGATGAGCATAGGACTGACCCCAACACTGCTCAGTGGTACGCCCACTGCATCTGTCTTGCCTGCCTACTGTAGATTAGAGTCAGGATTAGTATCAATATTACCATTAGTATCAATATTACCATTATATATTTATGAATTTATGCAAACTTGATTTGATTTGACTGCAATGTAAACCAAAATGAATTTCCTTATGGACATAAAGATATATTATTATTATTATTTGTATTATTAGTATCAATATTACCATTAGTATCAATATTACCATTAGTATAAATTTCCTTTGTGCCCATTCTTTGCCCAGACTTCCAGAAGCCACTATGCTTTCAGTGCTAGCCAAGTGGGGATTCAGACTGTCGGCCCTCGGGGTGCTGTCCTACGGATGTTACAGATTGACCCGATTCTCTATACCTCATCTTCAATGGCTGTCGTCGATCGTCAATTGATGTCTGTTACTCATATTACTATTGGGTACTTTGGGTTTCGGGGAATGCTTTGTTATCATGTTTATGAGCTGTGACGTAATTTTCTAAAAATAAAGGTGCCAGGGGTTTGTCTTTTTTTGTTGTTGAAGACGTAATCCAAAAGGTTTAGGGTTATTTATTATTATTTTTAATTTAATCAGTTGGTGGTTTATTATGAATGCTGTGATTATAACCCGGACATTCTTATTTATAAAAAAAAAACTGAATATATGTAGGGACTGTGATTGAAAGTGAACGATATGCCAGGGATGAAAAGCGGCTTGGATCGGATTCAGATTTGATATTTTTTACACATGACTATGACAACTTTGATTTTGTAATTTTGTCAATCTCAAATGTTTTTTTTACATGATCCTAGATTTCTGGTTTTGAGGGAAGTATTGTTAAGAAATTTTGTGTTACCTCAAAGTTGGCTTTTAATATTAAAGACTTGTATAAAGGAAGAAGTAGCACAGAGATAGGTATAGACACGCTGCATACCTAATATGGCAAAGAATGGGAAGATCCTGACTAAACTCTTTGTTTGTTATCTGTTCCCTTTAGAACTGTAATTAAACAGTGTAGGGACCAGCTCTGTGTCTGGCCGAGGACAGTGTACAAGGCAGAAGGCATTGATGCTCAGACCCAGTGAAAACATCCAGGTCAAGTGAAAGTCTGTGCCCCACTAGTGCACATGGCCTGATACAGAGCTGGAAAATCTATGGAGCATGATTTTTAACGCAAGCAGGGGATCAGCCCACTGTGTCTGACTAAACTGACGGGAAGCCAGACCAGCACTTTTGGAAGAAAAGATTGTTTTCCTTGTAATTGTGTCATAGCAGGAATCGGAATGCATATTAATATTATACATTTATACTGGCGAGAGAAAGGATAAAAATAAGTCCTTATCCATAAGAGCCTTGAGGCCCATAGAGCTGATGCCTGTCCCAGCTTCCACAGCGTACGATAGACAGTGACACTATGAGAGAAAGGATAGGAGATGTGGAAATGTAACATAAGCGAGTGAATTGACAGTAGTAATAGTAAATATACAGAGGCATGCACCACCATACATATACCATTGGACTAGGGGACTAGGATTAGGACATTGCTGGAGAGCAAATGCATTTATTATGTCAATTATTACGTACTAAACTTTTGTTTACCGGGCAGGTTCCAACAAATCTGCTTCATTGACAACTTTGTTATTATAGGTGTTGTGTTTTCATTTACTTTTTGATCAGTTGACTTACTTAAATGCCTTGGTGTCAGTAGATTGTGAGTTAAGTTAATCATATTTTTTTTCATCTACGCAGACATCGAAAATAGGATGACTTGATTTTGAATCTCTTTTTCTCATCCATCATAATTTCATCTATCTAAATTACGTTCAAGTCTATTTATCGTTGAATAGGTCATCAATTATTTCAGATGTGTGCATTTATTTCCAATCGTAATGATAATGAACAGCATATTTAAATAATATGTATAGTGCTTATCCACAATCAACACTGTGCTCTGACTGAATACAGCGCTTTAAGGTAGCACATTTACCCTGGGAAAACTATCCTGTACTACCTTACGATGATGCAGATAAGTTAGTGTTGAAACGGCCATGTAATACTCAAGGCAGAGACAAGACTCGTACTATGTTAGAATAAATATACTACAGGACTGCTTTTCTATTGTTGTCGTCACGTTTGATTTTGACATTTTTGGATATACTTCCGATTACAATGTACACCCTTCCAAGCTTGACAGATATCAAATCCAATCGCGAAGACTGTCAATTGAGTTCATGCAGATGACGTAGATATGTGATATGTTAGCTTCTAGGAACAAAGAATTCACAAATTCCCTATCATTGCCATCGTTGGCTGACTCTAGATGGACAAAGATCACATGGCGGGAAGTGTGCACTTAACGGCAACCAAGAAAGGAATGATAATTTAAGATAATAGAAATACAATGTAATGTAATGGGTCCATATGTTTACTTTGGGTCAGCATAAGACCCCCCCCCCCCCCTTCATTGAGCTCATTTCCCTTTGGTTGCCAAAACATTATGGATTGGACGTGGCGACTAAAAGTAAAACTCATGCTGCTACACTCACCGCGTTGTATGGACTTTGGAATTGTGACAGAAGTCGAGTTTGTGACATATGTGATGTGCAAATTTAAATTTGATGTAAATGTGAAATGCATGTAAGAAGAGTATATATTAATGATTTTATAGGTGACGGAATTTGTTTGACATATATTGCCTGTGAATTTAATTTGAGATAAGCAAGCTGGAAATACGTACAAGTGTGATATGCTGTATGTTGTTACGTGTATATTATATCTACATAACGATTCATGAATTTTGTTTTGTTTCTTTGAATGATAAAATGAAATTGTTGATTGAGATTGCTTTTTCCTGTGACAAATGTTTGCTAGCATTGAAAAATATTTAGTTAGGACGGGGGGAATTAGAGGAAAGGCTTGTACTGTACGCCTGACAAAGTAAAAATTATTATTTTTTACGATAGAAGTCACATGAGAATGTCTTTGTGTCTTGTGGGGTTTTTTGGGGTTTTTTTTCTTGCTCAAAGCAGATAATACTCTACAACATAGAGCACAAATGGAGGCCATTCTTCAGATTAATAATGGAAGAGAAATTTTGCTGTAGATAAAGCTAATTTATAATTTTTTTAAAATTTATAGTATTTTTTCTTATTGAATTTTCACTTTTTAAAACAAATCACTCCTTGATTTAAAGCTTCAAAGTTTGTTTGTTTCTGTTAATTTTGGGTACTTGGTCAATGGATAAAATATATGATATAATGATTATTGGTCTTATTACTTATCTTGTCACTGCCACTGACAATATTCATTTTCAGACTGATTATATAATATATATTAATTGTAACATTATTAAAACTTCATGACAAATGTTGAGAAAATAAAGACAGTGATCCAAAAGTAAATATTTTGTTTTAACTGTTTACGTTGATGACATTTTTTGTTTGTTTTACAGCGTAAGAGAAATATCTTGATGATTCCCCAATAAGCATTCCCAGTCCCAGCTTCAACATACAATTATCAGAACATCTATCTGGTGCTTGTTAAATGTTAAACTGGTGGAATCCATTTTGGAATGCACAAGTAAATAGTAACAGTAACAGCCAACTCTTGCATGTGTTTATCCATTGTTTATCCAAACTAAGAACTCTGGAGGACTTCATCTCATTTCAAAGATCTCTTAAGACTGAGGTTTTTTAAAATCTCTGCCTTTAGGTAATTATTGATTATGTATTTCTCTTTAACTTTAACAAGAAATCCAATGTCTACATTAGTATTAGCCATTAAAGAAGTCACGAAACTCATCACTCCAATTGAAAAGAGAGTCAGCTATCTGTGATGGCTGCTGTAAAAAAAATTGAAGTCTATCATTATCAAATGAAGACAGTGGGTTGATCACCTGCTTGTCTTGGATATCTTATCTAAAGAGTCTATGATACTATTACTAATGCATAGCATTTTTCTTCTTTTTGGCAGCCAACACCATCATGCTAGTGTCAAAGGCTTGCACTGTGTTGTATGCATTCATTAGGGCCTGGAACTAGAACTGTATGAAACAGGAGGCTGACACTGACTCTACTTCCTCTGGCAATTCAATTCCTTCACAGACAGAATTGGAATGAAAAAAATAGAAGATAAAGGCATAGCTTCATCAAGTGTAAAATTACAACTCTCCCCACAGGCGTCGAACAGAGCACTTACCTCTGCTATTACTTTTACTCATCCAATTGCGCATATTTTTTACATTTTGGATTTTGTAAGCTGAAGAAGGGGAAACCCGAAACATGACTAATGATTAGTTGTTTTACACTTGAAATTAGACCATTATCTTTTATTTTCTTCATTGCTTTTATTGTGATCACTAGCTTCTGGCAGCTTTTAATCCTTGACCCAACCACTGCTACATTGGAGGGTGCACCCCGCATTGGGTCTGACCACATAATAACAATTTACCACAAGTGACAATTGACGATTTTTATGGCACAACTTTCGCACCACATAATGTCACTAAAAAACAAAAACAAAATGACGGTGAACACTATTTAACTCCACTATGTCCGCCATTTCTATTTAGTCTTTTCGTGGCCGCTATAGCTCAGACAAATGGGCCCTATTGTTGCTTCTGTGTATTTTTTTATTCTGTGGTTCTGACACTAACATTATTAGCATGTGAGAAAATGGATGAAACAAAACGTGTAGGTAATACTAATTGAATAGATGAAATCACCATTTTCAACATTGGAATAATAACATAAAGGACAAGTGAGTATTTTTCAGGTTGGTTTTTGTTTTTATTATGCCACACTTTTAAATAAGTCAATCTTCATTCTTCCAAGCACAAACCACCAACACAGAGGGAGCAGGTCATAAAGAATGAGTTGTTGAAGGAATCTCAATTATAATTAATAAAGCAAGTGGGTGAGAGATACCTTCTTCTCATCTCTCCATTTTTGTTTTGTCTCGCCTTTTTTGAAGCTGCTAACAACACATTCCTTTGTATGTCTTTTATCGCACCATTGGTTTAAGCAGGACTCCATTTATTTATCCATTAATTCCTACATTGATGCAGTTGGGGAGGGGGGGAGTAATAATCAGCGATAGACCAGAAACCTATCCATAAGGATGACTTATTGTCACCCTATCCACCTCGCGCTACGGAAACCGGGATAAGCACCGTCTCTATGAATGCAGTAGCCTGGTAGCCAAGCTGAGAGACCTTTGACCTCTAATATAAGGCCAGCCAGATTAACAAGCCAATTATTTTCGCACACAAAAAACCCCCAAACAAACTTCTATCCTAAAACCCTACCATCAATTTTTTGCATGTATATACTATTAGTATTAGTCATTTTGACAAACATTATATTCTCTGTTATTTATTAATCCAATGTTGCATTTTGCCTAAAGTTTCTACAAATATATTACAGTCTGTCCAAGGGGGAAAACGTGCCTGAAGCACTGATTGCCATTGGGGACAATAATTTAATACAAACTCACTGACAAAGATCTTCAAATGGTGGTATAGCCTGTCAACAACCCATGGCTACTTCCCCAGCTGCGTAGCTGCATATCAAACACACCCAGACTAGGTGGACAGGATTATGTTTGGCCTTCTCTGATGGAATTGATTTGACAACGGACATAACAAGGCAAACATTCAACATCAATTGCAAAAATCTCTACAGAATAGAACATGTCTACTGTCTTCGTAAAATATCTTTGACTTTAAATTACCTTTTGCCTGTTTACGTAGTATTTCACAAGCCAACATTAGACAGTGCATACAAACACAACTTAAAATTTAATCGGAAAGACTGGGGAGAAATGAATGTAAGGAGAAAGCTATATACACCTACTCAAAAACAGTTATTACGAATTGATTGGGACCCGGGGCCGTGCCGTATACACAGTCCTTGCGCTAACTGGTGATCCGGGGCCGTGCCGTATACATTTGTGTTTGCAGTGAATCATGATAATAATAATATTAATAAATGGCATTTATATATATAGCGCTTATTCACGACCATCACCATGCTCTAAGCTGGCGGGTTAAAAACCCAGGCGGTCACCCATCTATTCACTGGCCACGATAAAAGTGGCTTGTCAACACCAACAGTCGAGTCGTGCTCACTACTCGGCCACTGACGCCCCCAAACTAAATGATAACTAAGTCATGTTCCAAGTATAATTCCAAGTTGAAGGATGTCAAATATTAGAGTGCTAAAATGTGCTTACAGTTTATGTAAAGACTGTGAATATGGGTACAGGACAGCACAATTGATTTCCTTTTATATAATATCCTCCTTATAGCCATTGAAAGGGCCATGACTCCTTGCATACACAATGCACACATACACATGTGTACATATGTATTTCATATTACTTCCCTTGCTGATGAAGGAGTTAAAACTCTTTTCTTTTCAGTTGTTCTTTGCATGCATATGCCTCGTTGTAATGCTGAGATGGATTTCGCAAAACATATCTTCATACAGCTGTATCTGAATCTGTACATATATAAGGGGTTTTCCTAATAACTGTTTTAGAGTAATTTAAAAGACATAGATACCCACACATAAATAAAAGTTTGAAGTTCCAATTAAAATGGCTGGCACAATTATGAATTCGAAAATATTTACATCACATTGAAATTATCACTTTCTTCACATAACACACATAGCCCTCAAAAAATAGTTTTTTACACATATTGGGATAAAATCCAAATTAGTTGATATTTTTTTATATATATACGTATTATACAATAGAAACGTCATGGGCTGTAGGTAAATATATAGGCGCCAAATAGATAATGGGCAAAGTTGTTTCATAGTAACGCTTATTTTGTAATAGGCATTTTTGGGAATAACTGTTCAAATGTATGAGCTCTTTTGGCGTTAAGAATTGAATAATAATAAGGGATTATATCTGATTGATCAAAATCAAAGCTAAGCCAACTGAAAGACAATGTACGGTACGCAAAAAATAATCGCAGAGTATAAAGCCTGATACATCATTTCTAAAATTGACGGCACACTGAATCTGGTTGATGAATAGACAGACATGTGGAGAATACTTTAGCATAATATTAATGATAAGAATGGTTCAAGAAGTATGAATGACATTTTATCTGAACTCGTACGCTCATAACAACCACTATCATATTTACGAATACACGTCTTTGAGACAACACAAAATTGAATACCTCAGGGATACAGAGTTACAAAACAATTCTTCATTTCAAACATCTTTTGATTATTACAAGAATGACAAATATGAAATTATTTCATCAGCAAACATTTCTATACATATATATATATATAACATTAAAAATATATAATATCCTATCCTGTTCATACATATATTTATCTTTTTTAAAACTGCATATTAAATAAGAAAAAACGAAATGATCAAATTCCTAATACGATGGTGTAATACTTAAAATAACTCTCATAGTAATAATCGATGACATTTTTCTATGGCAGAAATACTAAGTAGAAAATAACAAGTGCATCAATCAACATAAAACCTGATCACCGGAATCTAGCCAAATTCTAAGAAATTAAAACTACCTTTCCCTGCCTTTCTACATTTCTAATAGAGGGTAAGGCACTGCATTTCTATCATTTTTAAGTATCCAAAGTCCTAATTTTCATAAGCGCTGTCCTTTCCTTTTTCTCTCTATTTCTTTGTTACAGGATGGAAAATCAAATTTATATTAAGAAAATCTGAAGCAGTATGGACCATCTCTGTTCCTCAAAAACGATGACGTTAAAACTTTTTTATAAAAAAAAACCAAACAAAAACAACCCCAAAAACCCCAATCTACTGATCGGTTTTGTTCTCTCACCCCACTGTCTGGAAAATTATGTGAAGATCTAATGATAATGAATGGCATTTATATAGTGGTTATCCACGATCGTCACCATGCTCTAAGCTCTTTACTTTTATTCATGATTTGCCCCGATAATACAAGAACACAGATGTTATAAACGAGAAATCATTAACAAACAAAAAGAGGCATAACTATGGTGCTTTTACTTTTAACTTCAACGCCTATGTAGTAGAAGTAGAAAAATTAGTAAAATCCTGCCATGGTCCAAAGACAGTTTCAAGTGACACCTTTTACTATATGAATGGCTACAGTAACGTTCCAGGCCAGGATTTTTAAGACAATTTTTGGTGATTACATTCTATCTACCTTGGAACTGGAACTGGCCACACAGCTGCAAGGTGTAAATATATGTAACTAGACACAAGAAAAAGTGGAGGAACAAAACAACAAGCCTGAATTTATATATATATATATATATAACTGACTCAGACCTTCACAAAAGTGATATGGTTGGCTTACACATGTAGATCAAATATCTTCACAAACTGTTCCCTGACAAAATGACATTTGGGAATAAGTAGAGGGAAAAAAACATGCTGTTCAAACCAATGCTATGCCTGCTTGCTTGACTATCCTGCTCTAGTCTACTAATACTATGTGGCGTTGGTGTCTGAGTGCTTAGACTACTCAACTCGAGATGTCCAGAGATCAAATCCTGACTGAAGCCACCGATATTGAGTTCTTGGGAAAGACTCTTTACAAAATATTCTCCTCAATTGACTCTGGTGGGAATGTTAGTATGACAAGGCTAATGACAGGCTGCTCTACTGCACTCTCTTATGGGAGTTAAGGTTATTACTGCCTACTGGGGGAATAAGTAATATAAAGTCTGTGAGCGCGTACTTGTACGGGAATACAGGACTAGGAACTCATCATCATCTTTTTTTATCTTTACCATTACGCAATCTAAACACATGCAAGCAAAAATAAACGCCACCATATCTATATCTGCAACTGTACTATGAACATTTGACAATGATGCAGCCGGTAACGGAGATGGTTTGTCTGTGGCTTACAGTACAGCTGTTTTACAACCATCTCATGAATTAAATCAATTAAGTATCCTGACTCAAATTATTAATGACATTAAAAGAAACATTTTTCCCAGATGAATAATCTGCTCATCAATGATATAATTTTGTCTCAACTTATTCATATCATATATACCAAAACCGTATCAATTGACCAAGTTCTCCACTTTAAGCTTTGAAATAAATAATTCAATAAATATTGCAAACGGTTTGTATGTGGTGAATAGGCAAATGGGTAACTGCTTGAAATAAGTATGCGTACGGAAATGGATGTAATATTAATATATATCAATTATGAAGAGATGTAATAATGTAAACCTGAAGGGGAATACATCAAGGGGTAAAGAAGTTGTTGCCTCAAACAGTTGTCACTGGAATCTTGCAATAATTACATTTCACAAACACCATACGTCTTATCGGCTTGTAATTGTAATCTAATTTCCTAACACTTTCATACATGCAATGCCATTTTTGCTCATCAAATTCACAATGACTATGGTCAACTCTCACCAGCGTCAGGGTCACTGTCGGTCAAAGCATCGACAGTGGACCCTGACAAACCATCCAGGGAGAATGCAAAGCTTTGGTCAGTTGTGGTATTTGGATACTGGGCAGGGATAGCTTCCTGAGCCATGGACAAACCATCTCTGTGATCTGACCACGGTTTATCTGACAGCAGTGTCTCTGAATGATACAACGTAGAATTTTGACCTTCTGAAGGCGAAGCATACATAAAATCGTCAAATTCATTATTGTTATTGTTATTCAAACTCCCCAGTGGTTTTACAGGTGTTCCCATGTCACCCATATTGGAGCTTGAATTATCCTCACCAAAATTATCCGTCCAAGGCATAGATTTTGCTTTAGATTTCTTTGAAATGCCGAAAGGATTTATACCAATGTTTCCAACATTGAAGATGCTGCCGTGTTTTTTATCCTGATCATTACTCTCTGTGTCGTCATCATCATCATCATCCCAAATAGTCTTCCCTCGTTTAGTTTGTGGACTGGAAACAGAGTCAGATGGGCTGGAGTGGGACATAGAGAATTCGCTGCCATCAAAATTCGACTCATCCAGCCCAGCAAAAAGCTCCTCCGCTGCCTTCTTCTTCCTGTTCAACTCTTCAAGTTGTTTGCCACCAGAACTGATGAAGACAAATCTCTCTGAACACTCATTTCCACTGGAGACATTCCACTCATCTTCGACAACATCATCTCCTTCATCATCATTGTCATCGTCTCTCCACTTGCTCGGTAGTTTCCTCACAGTTTGACTAGACTGGGATTCACCCATAATGGAATCAGCATCCTTGCCGTCTAAAATATCTAACGACGATGTCGAACTCTGCAGCAGTGGTATTTCTGGTTTAGTGATGTAGGATGGCTTAAAGCACTCGTTATCTTTTAACATGTCTTCAATGACGAGAGAATCTAAAAATGAGAGCGAGAAATCAATGTTTAAATTGTCTTGAAAAAATATTTCAGATTTCATCTTCAAGTCCTGAGGATTTCTAGCTAGATACTCTAAGTCATCCAAATCATTGCGAAGGAACAAATTTCTGATTGTGATATTATAGTTGATAGCTTCCAGCCATTGGAGAACAGAGGACGGTGGAATTCGCTGACATAAAACCATCCTTGTCACGGTCATAACACACTGGGACTTCAACTTGATCAACGTTTTATCTGAAAAGTCGTTTAACTTATTTCTCTCACCGAAGTGGTCAGGAGAATACACTGTCACTGTCACTATATTGTTTCTGACTGAGTTGTTGTCAACAGAATTACTGAGACACTTAGCAACCACATCTAAAAAACGTTCTGATGAAAACTCTTCTTGCAAAATTGGTGCTAAGATGCCAAACAGTTGAATGGCCAAAGGGAATTCAGCTAGCATATAATTTTGCCTCTCTACGACTGAAAAGAGGGTTTTGGTGAGATTGTTGACACTAGCCCCGTCAATCAGCTGGCTTGAGCCACTAATTTGTTCTATCTTTCTCAAAACCATATCTGTTACTTTATCCCGGGTGAGCTGTGGAAGCTCATAAGATAGAATTCTAAAATTAATTGAAATGTACCAATCAATGTCAGGAGAAAAACGTTCAGCCAAGTCATTTATCATCATCAAAATATCCTGCTTAAAGCTACAGTCCTTAGTTTTTTCCAGCTGCTCAAACAGTTTAGAGCATATTGCTTTGACATTGGCTCTATTGGCCATGGCATGGAGTAGAAGGGTTGTCCTAGATTGAATCGCGGGGTCGTCATTGGTCAGACACTCTACGACCGCCACTTGGTGCTGAGAAACAATTGATGGCTTTATTCGTGATAATGCTATTAATAGACCAAGCCCCTGGTATCGCATGTCCTCACTTGAATCGGACGCCAAAAGTTTCATAATGCATCGAGAGCAAAGATGAAGGAGTGCTTCGTTAGGATGGATTTTGGTTGCTGTTAATATGCTCTCCACCAGTATAGCCAGAGAAATGGGCACACTAACCTTTGTTTTTTCAATAAGATTCTTTAAGAGAGGACAAACATTGGCGCTTAGATGTGGGTCCACATGACCTATATTCCCTATGATTTTGAGAAGGCAGATTTGCAGCCAGGGCAAAGGGATCATGTGGTAATAATACGAGGACCCAAAGCCCCTATTGTTGATTTGATCTAAAATATGGAGAAAAGAGGAACCTAATCCTACAAATTGGGTTGGATTTTCTGAAGTCAAAGTGACAAAAACATTAATCACAGCTGTAAGAATCCCTGGGTCACGAGATGTAAGGAATGCATTGAGTCTACCAATCTCTGAGCGTAAAAGTTCTGGAGATCTTCTATAGAAAGCACCAAAGCAATGAATAGCTTTCTCGTGGACTAAATCATTCTGATGACTGAATTTTTTTATCACTTCAGGTAGAATGGTCGGTATGGTTTCCTCATCCACCAGTTCGCCAGCAACTTTAAGAGCTACACAGTTGTCCCCCATGTTAGAACTCTTTATGTCTCGAAGGAGTGTTGCCATCATCAACATGACCATTTCATGGTGCGGGCTTAAAAGAAGACATGACATGAGGTAACCCAGACGCTTATCAAATCCACGGCCTTGCTGTGCTAAGTTGACGGCATGAATAGCGACAAAGTTGACGTTGTAACCCAGAAGATGACAAAACAGGACTTTGGTGAAACAGCTGCGTACAACAGCAGGACAGGAAAGAAGGTCTGTCTGCTTCAATTTTAGCTGGATATTAGACAATTCGGAGCTGACAATGTGAGACTCATGTGTCTTTGAACGAGCACGATGAACAATTCTCATAAAATTTTGGACATCCATCGCTGGCATTTGCCTTTGTTGCGTCTTTGAGCCCCCTCCTCCTATGAGGCTTTGGGTCAGTAACTTGGGTATTGAAGCAAATGTTTTTTCCATGATCTGACTCATGATAACAGACTTAAGACTGTCAAGCTCTTTTCATTTCTGTTGGGAACATTCCTCCATGCCATAGAAAAGTCTATCACCAATGTCAATGTATTCTTAAAGGGAAATTTTAGCTTTCTGTTTCTTGGGTGTTGTAATTAGAAGAACTTGACCTGGAAGATTAAAACATTGAAAACATTTGAGATAAAAAAAATAATAATAATAAAAAATAAAACTGACATTACATTGGAATTGTTTTGTTAAATTTTGTACGTTTTTCTTATCATTTTTAATTTAACCCTACATCTTTGTCTGCCTGTAGCTGGATTCTCATTCACAACAGAGTCAAAAAGGAAAAAAACGTGTAAAGAGTCTTTTCCAACCACTTAATATCAGTGATCGCTCAGTTTGTTATTTTCTATCCTATTTACCCTAACCCCACGTCCTCACTCTATAAACACTAACACCCTAAAATCCTAACCCTGAACCCTAACCCAAAGATCTTAACCCTAGCCCGGTTACCATTATAGCATGATCCTTTGATTTTGATATATATACCGTATATGAATACACCAATCAAAAATAATAAATACCTAAACTGCATGTTTAAAACCTATTCTGGCAATTAAACATGTGTGATCCTTACTTTGTTTTTCATGTTTCTAAAACCCAATTAGTGGCCAAGTCAAGAACTTGTGAATAACCGAAGAGAGTTGCCATTAACTAGTAACTTTTACCCTTCTTAGTACTGGCTCCCCCAGTATATATAGTAAATAAATAAATAAATAAATAATAAAATTCCCTTTATTCATCCCAGGGGGAAATTTGTCTTTATGTTCAGGGTCTATTCCGAGGGTAGACCGGAATAACCCAGGCGTCAGCAGCAGAGCAGTGCCGCAATGTGGGATCGAGGTATTGAGAAAAAAACCAGTGCCTCCACTGGGGTTTGAACTCATGACCTCTCGAACCAAAGGCGAGTGACTTAGCCACTGCGCCACCAGCTCCCCAATGGGAGTACAATGTGCCACGAACAGGGCTTTTGCAACAAGCCAATTTATTTCATTTCTCACATATAGCCGTGAACTTTTGCATGGCTTCCGTTTCCTGTTCTTCAGTTGAGGGAAATTATAGCTCTACTTTCACTATCACTATGAACACTACTGCTTAGCACAAGCTACGGAAATTGTGATGATTCAGATTCAGTTTCAATCGCATTCAGTTTCATTTATTTCACCTCTTTACCACCCCACCCATTTAGATACAATACCACAAATTCTGCCTCCAAAAGATTTTATTCAATATATCTATTATTTCAAAAAATGTTACAGTTTTAGGGGGATCAGGCTGCAAATAAACACACAAAACATTTATTTTAGCAAACCCAATTTTGCCATGAAAACTTTTAACTCAGTACTAAGAGGGTTAAATACATATAATTAATTCAGTTATTTAATTACAATTCAGAAAAAGTTGCGATTTAAGGACACAAAGCAGCAGTCACGATTCACTACACCAAATTGCAATTAAAAGCAAAGTGAACTGTGAGTTTCTATGAATATCATTGTTGGGTGAAAGTTTTCACATGTATGATTATGATTCATTGTTATATGAATATGAATGTCAACGTAAAAGATAAAGAATACTTTGGTCTTTGCCGTTGCCGTTAGGGTCTACCTTCATTGCTAGAGAAGAGAGACCGAACTGTTTCTACTAAAACTAAAACTCAAATTGAGTTTGAGCTCTCTCCTCATCACTGTCATCACCCACCACCATCACCATCGGCTGGTTACTTCAGACTTCAGCTTCAGATATAGATAGTAATAGGCAAAAGTCAACTGACTGTCAACCAGTTGTCAACAATTTCAATTAGATAGTTTTTAGATGTGAATGAACCACCATCAATATCAACTATGAAATATATGATCAACAATCATCACCACCACAGCCACAGTCCCAGTCCACAGCAGTCAGCAGTCAGCAACAGCAATGGCAATGTCAACAATAAAATATCAATGAAGAAAGTGCCTGTCCTGATGAATAGCCAGAATAGGCCCCCCTACACTAAAATATTTTTTAACCTGTTTATTTCATACCATGTAAGGATAATAACATATTGCCTCTTCAACACATTTGACATCAATTGCAGGGACATGAAACAAAATGCAAAAAATGCATCTTGATGTAAGATGCTAAATTATGACAACAGACCATTCGAGGAAAAAATTGGGTAGAGGCAGTGGTCTCCCTTGACTTTGGTGGGCGAAAAATGTATGTCGTAATTAGACTCCTGAAATAAAATACTGATATATGAATAATTACTCGTTAATTGGACTGCTTTTATCAGATGTAAACGAAACCAGTCATTGATTATATCAGTAATTTGATAAAAGTAATAGAGAAAAAAAGTCCAATCAAAAATCGAAGCGAAAGTAGCAAATAATCCTATTTGTGGCACATCTATTTCCTTTTTGTGGCCTTGCTTTGCAAACTTGCGGCTTGTTGTGTGCTGTTGACTGGGTGATCGGATAATTTACCCTCTGGTGTATTTGTAACCAAATAATCTCATCACAATGAATATACGATGTGCTGTCGTAAGTTAAAGATGAACTTTGTTATAAACCGAATTCTCTGTCAATGTCAATCATATTGTATTCAACAAACACAGTTGAAGTTGAACCTGCCAACTGACTCATCTCTCATATCGACATCGACATCAACTACACACTGAGACTGAGAATGAGACTGAGAATGAAAACATTTATTATCTAATATCTAATAATTAAAAAATGAATGAAATTGAATTCCCTTGTCTCTTCACTAGCTAGACTAGTCTAGACTTAGACTACTTAAGTTAAGCTTTCTTCGCCACTCATGAGATTGTTTCTTACTTATCTATTATCAAACTCAACAATCTCATTCTGACCTGGCATCCGAGTCTGAGGACCGAGGAGTCAGTCTGAGTGAGGACGAGGAGTCAGTCTGAGTGAGGACGAGGAGTCAGTCTGAGTGAGGACGAGGAGATGCAGGCGCAGGCTACCACTAGCCACTAGACTTCTTAGACCATTACCATTGCAGAAATTGTTCTTTATAATTTTGACCCACATTATTTGTGGTGATTTCTGTTACTGTTGGAATTTTTCATGTGATTACTGAGATTGGGAATATCTAACTCTAACTTTAGTATATTATAATAATAGACTATATATATATATAGTGATAAAATTCCATTCATTCACATTGCACAGAGTTAGAGGTATTATATTTGGTAGCGTCAATTGGCACCGAGTGACTCAGTGTCAATTGACAATAACACAGGTAAACGTCGATTGGCACCGAGTGGTATCGAGGTACTCGGTCACAATTATATCGATTGTATAAAGCTAATATTCAAACAAAGATTAAAATTGTTTTAATTTTATTTCTACCCCAATTAGAGGTGAAGTTATTAACAATTTAAGTGACTGACATTTGATAGAACAGTGCATCCATTTTTAGAATGTAAATTAGCTTTGTGTACACGTCACAAAACTGAGCCAATGACTGACGCGGTATCTGAGTCAAATACAAAATGGCGCCGTATCAGGGTTTGATTGATCGGGCGACTGTTTTGTGAAGGCTTAAA
>JARFNW010152241.1:0-13162 GCA_031763155.1 Dirona albolineata
CCCCCCCGCCGCCCCCCCCCCCCCCCCCCCCCCCCCAAGTGGAGGTGTAGGGATATTATGTTACGGTGCTTTTCCCCCCGACATATACCCTAAAGAGAATATGTCCTTGTGGTCAAGATAAAGGCAATTGTATTTTTTTAATTAAAGACTATTTTTACTCTTTACTCTCCCTATCTAGTTCATCTACGGTCGGTTGGAGATCCTGAACTCCGGCATTGGGTTTACGGACATCTTTGAACAGCAGGCCACCGCCTACGCTGACAAACTTAACTCTCAGTCCAACTACAAGGAGTGGCTGAAAACTGTCAAGGTGAGGCATGGGAATGAAGTGGTAATGATTAATAACCACTTGCTAAGGCAAGGTATGTTGGGTAAAAATATAGAGTTTTTAGCTTCAATGATTGACAGCACAAAAAACAGGCCTTTGTCAAACGACAATTAACAAGGAACAATCACAAGTAAAACATAAATGGGGTTAGGGTGGGGGAGTGAGTGAATGAGTGAGGACCTGTTAATCAGGGTGGGGGAGTGAGTGAATGAGTGAGGACCTGTTAATGGGAAAAATTATCATCAGTGCTGCTTTTGGGTGGAAAGTAATATCAATGACAAAAAGCATGAGGTGAGGTAAATAAGTATAGGAGATAAGAAGGGTCTATCTATTGTAGACCTGCCTAAGCTGTGATTACAAGATTGAAAAGTATAGAGAGTGTTGGTTAGCTTCAATGAATGACAGCAAATTGTAAAGATTCAATCCTTTTTTCGCTTTGTATCTTCCCATTTTACGCAGTGGGCTCATCACCTGCTCGTCTTTAATTCCTGATGCAGGGCCTTTCTAGCCATGTGTTAGGTGATGACTGGTTTTAGTCCTCAGTGACATTTGGATCTACTTCCATTTGTCATTTTCCCCCTTCATATTGCTGGCACTTACACTGCTTTTTGTAGTATAAAGGGGACTCAATAACAACATCTTCCCATTTTATTATTTTAAAAAATCAATTATTTATCACTTATTTGTTTATTTTGTCATTGCAGAAAAGAGGCCGCATTGGGAAAGAGGTGCTTTCAGGGCTAAAGATTAAGGTGAGTTTCTATTGGTCGTTGAATACTATATTTTTTGTTGTACGTATTCACTTCTTTCCATTCATTACAAGTCATACTGACTGTCATGACAGTCGTGCCTCATAGATTTTTTCTCTTACTGAAAATCTGAATGGTTTAGTGGAGCTTAGCAGGCTTTGAGGGGCGTTCTATTCTTTGCCACAATTGGGAGAGTTGGTTTTTGTTTCCTTTTAATTGACTTACTTCCCCCCTTCTTTTTTTTTTACATTATACTAACCAAGCCGAGCTGCATGATTTTTTAAATTTTTAAAAAAAGTTACATTCTGACTGCAGTCTTTCTTCCTACTCCTGGTCATGGTTCTTGTATAGCTTTTTCGTGGAGCAACGGTAAAAGTCATAATATAAAGATAAAAGCTTAGGTGACCAAGCCTGTAAGCAAAATGTAAAAAACCCAAGTGTGCCAAACAAACCACTCCGGCAATGTGATAATAATATGAAAGCCAGGCAATAATGCATGACTCGTGACGGGTTTCTCTCACCAACGACGACGTAGCCATTTAAGATATTCAGACGATGAAGAACGTAAAGGATAATTTAAATTGTAATTCATTCCCCTCATTTTAAGCAGTCACACCAGCGTGTGTGTGGTGCGGCATCAGTGGCTGAGTGGTTAGGCTTCCAGACTCCAGATTGTGAGATCCCCGGGGTTGGAATTCTGGAAATGGTTAGCCCGACTTTGAATCCTTGGGAAATACTCTATACATACGTTTTCCCCACTTGACTCGGTACGAATAGGGACCCTTGCTACAGGCAGCGAACTATATTTTAAAAATGTTAGTAGTGATGCGCCTAACTGGCAGCTCCTACTGTATGTTCCACGTGAGGTCGAGAAGATCTTTGAATAACTTAGATCTAGTTCTGCTGGGCTGGGGGATAAATGATGAAATTTCTGTGTCTACATGTGTGAGAATATAATATGGACCGTGAAAGTCACCTTTTTAAACTTTTATTATTGTTATGAAATTATGTTGACACTTGTCAGTCCTCTTACTCACTTCACTCTTCGTTGGTTTGCATCTCGTACACTACTATAGTTTTATGTCTATGTCGATAGCTAATTAAATCTTGTTGTATGTATATTTCCCAAATCTGGGCCGATTGTTGAAATTTTTTTGTCACTTAAGTGTTTTAAAAAGTGTTTGTAACATTGTTCAAGAGTAAAAAAATTTGTTTGTCTCCCTTTGTATTTGAAGGGAACATCTTTGGTGAAACTAAAGTTGAGAGTAAGAAAAAGACCTGCTGCCCTTTCAACTTTCTAATGAAGAATGACTTGCCTCATTTCCTCATCTCTTTGCCTTGATTTCATTCATATTCATTTCTTGTATTATTTCTCTCTCACGATGACTTTGGCTGTTAAAAGTATGTTAAAAGTGTGTTGTATCATGAGCATTATAAATGCAATTATCTTGTAGGTTCCATTTGATAATAATAAAAGGATATAAATTGAGGACAGGCTACAATGGATTATGTATATATAGATTATGTCTATTTGTTTTTAACCACTGGAAAGTATATTAACATTTAGGCTAATATGAGACCAATCAGATCTATTTACATTTTTACTGCGTGAAATTGATATTTTCCCTCCAAAAAAAGACTTGCATGCAAAAATGCTAAAGAAAATCGAAAAGCCTAATTTTTCTAAAAGTGGACTTTGCAAAAAAATTCTCAAGAAAAACGAAAAGGCTATTAGAAAAAAAAGAAGGAAATAAAAGAAGTGCATGATGATGATTGTGTAGCTTTTTTCTGTTCCTTTGAAAATTCTCTCTATGAATAACGACGTTTTGAATCAGCCAAGTGATAAGAATGCAGGTGAATATTTCTGTTGCATGAGCGGCATATCTTCACCATGCAAGTTCTCATTTCTTTCACCTGTCATTCATTCCGTGACTTTGATTATATATAGATTTATAACAATTTTTTAACAAACAGTTTTTCAGATGGAGTCAATGCAATTTTCAGGGCTGGATTTATATTTTAAATTTTTTTTTCTCTTGTTGATTTGATTTAAGCCTGAAAATTCTCAGATAATATTTACATGTTTATCCTATTAGAAAAACCAAAATTGTCAGTATCAAATTTGTAACAATCTCAAAAGTTGAACAAAAAAATAAATTGTTACCACTTTTAAAAAAATTGTCACTATGTCTGAAAGCCGTCACCATTTTCAAAACTGTCACCATCTCAAAACATTCACTATTTCAACATTTTGTCACCATCTATCTCTAAATTGAATGAATTGTCACCATCCGTCTCTTAATTTTGTACCGTCTCCAAATGGTCACTCTGTCCTTGCTATTGTATCACACATGCCAGGCAGCACCAATGATGAGTGGAGCAATGAACTCTGTAAGTTTTCTCCATCCCACCCCCCCACCCCCCACCCTTTTTCACCCACCCATCCACCCACCCACCAAGCCACCAACCCCTACTTTCCTATCTATTCCTATTGTAACTTCATCTTCTCTGCCTCATGCAATGAAAAAAAAAAGAAACAAGAAAAAAAAGGGGAAAAAAACCAACAAAAAAAAATCAAAAATACACAACAAATTAAGAAAAGAAAAAAAAATAATTGTGAATTCAGAAATGCAAAGCAATCACTACCATGTATTACATTTGAAGCTTTACCGTTATCTTTTAAAAATGTTAGTGCATTTCTTTTATTCAGATCACCGCTAGCTTCTGGCAGCTCTCATTACTACTTTACCTCCCTGTGCAATGCCCCGTCCCCCACCCACCTACACATCCTTATCATTCTGTAGCCATGCAACAACAGTCTCCAAAGTTTGAGGGAAGAATCTGTTTCTAGATTCTAGGAAGCACAGTGGTCGAGAGGTTACGGTTAAGACATTGCAGTAATAACGCAGATGGGGGGGGGGGGGTGGGGGTGTTCGAGTCTGGCTGGCTTTCGGCATTGTGTTTTTTCCTTTGGGCAAGGTAATGAATTATCCTCTATTGCCTAATTGCCGCGATGCAATGCCGATGGTGCTTGGGTTTTTTCGGTTCTTGCTCGCCCTATTGCCGTAAAGACAAAATACCCCTGTGGACAAAGTAATGGCAATGTATCCATTTATTTATTCAGTTACTAGTATCACGCACTCTCCGATACTGTTAGGTCAGATAAAAAAAAGTGATTCGAACCTGGAACTGCAGTGTCATATTGTGTATTGTCGTTATGTCTGTTTTGTAAAATCTGACAGCAGCGTCATCATCATCTCTTTTCGCACCAAGAAATAGTGACAGTGATAGATACTTACTTTTCCGATCCAGCGCAGCGTCCACTTGAGCTCTTACTCATCGGTCTATCCGTGACAGATAAAAAGATGCATCTACCTTCAAGTTTGTCCGTCAAACTTTGAAGACTGTTTGTATTGCACGGCTGTGTTATGTGTGGCTGCTTGACACATTATGCATCATTCCATCTCTGCTCATTGTGCCCATCTGTACCCATCCGTCCGTACCCATTAAAACTGTAGAGGTCCTTGAGAATGACATATTGTGTTATTGTATGTGCATTCCTTTAAAGAGACACATTTTCAGGTAGCTAAGTAAGAATGCTAAAGGCAAGGGAACTCCTATTGTGAATATTGCAGTGCTGCTCTGGCTGCGGCTGATGCTTGGGATATTTTCGAAATATACTTTAAAGACACAATGCCCTGTCGGGCATACTAATACGAAGGCAATTGTGTTACTTTAAAATATTTAATAAATGTTATTAATTATTACCCATGGAGCTAAAACAGTAATGAACAATTTAATTCTAAGTATTATGTTATGATTATACAACTAATTGGTGGCTGAAAGGTTGAGGTTGCACCTGATCCATGCAAACATCATGGCAGGGTTCGTGTCTGGCTTATGGCCGGCAATGCGTTGCCTTCTTTTGGGCAACAGTGCTTTAATTACTTCAAGCACCGCTCCTCGTTCGACCCAGGTGGAGAAACGGGTATCAGCTCACAGCTGGGATAAGCACTGGCTCAATGGATCAAAAGGCTCTGCAGGATGGAGGACAGACAACTTATTTAGATTGATTGGATAGGACAAGATTGTTAGAAGGGTTTTCCCCAGCAACTTGACCTTGCTATTCGGGAAGTACTGAAAATAAATCATAAGATTCCTTATTCACCATTGGAAAGTTGTTTATCACAGTAATTTTTACTCATAATAGAATGACCTCGGGGAAGTGGGAAATCCAACCAAGTGGTTTTGACTTGTTGTTTCATGTGGGTTTAAAAATAAATAAATTCAAATTCAAAATATAAAAATAGAGAAATGTTATAATGGGTCAGACGCACTTGTTCGGACAGACTTAATTTAGCCTCTGATCTGACAATTGCATAGACTTGGTATATATATATATATATGTTATAGATATGGATGTCTAGATATATAAAATGTGGCATGCCCCCAATACAAATATACATATATGTATAATGTTTTAATGGATTAATCTACGTTCATCGATTGTCTCTGATTTTCTTGATATAGAAAACCAAATTCTTACCCAATTCAATTTTTTTTTAATTAGAAAAGGAAAAAAAAAAGAAAAAGAAAAAGGGAAGCATGATGAACACAAAAAAATGGTCAACATGAAAGTTAACAAAATATTTGCTTTGTCTGTGCTGCAATTATTACATTATCAAAAATATCGTAGCCCAATTCCTATTTTTTTTGCAACTTTTCGTAATTTAATTAATCTCATCTCAATGTTAAAAACCCTTGACAGCTTGAAAGTTTCGTATGTAAGGGAAAAATATGACGATTGCAAATGGATAGCGTAATGGTAAAAGTGACAGTTTAAAAATTTGAGAAAATGTAACGTATATTTTACATATGAATCGGGCTACAGGACACCAGTGACTGATGTTTTACCCTATTCCATGTTATTGTGTCTATGCATTTCTATGTTATTGCCCGCTATTACCTAAGACATATTGTTTGGAGTTGCCCCTCCCGCTTTATATATATATATATATATATATATACGTACATAATTCTTGTTTTGATATTCAAAAATGTTCAAGATATAAGATCACACCTTATCATAACGCAGAGGGCTGATCACCTGCTTGTCTTTAATTCCTAATGCAGAGTCTTTCTAGCCATAATATATTTTAGGTGATGAGTGGTGTAAGTCCTCATTGACATTCAGATTTACTTCCATTTGTCATGTGCACCCGTCAGAGCTTGACATATGGCTGGCCCCTACACTGCTTATTGCGGTATAAAGGGGACTTGATAAACAAACAAACATATATATATATAAAGAAAAATAAATAGTCTCTCAGTCGCCTTGTCTGGGAATCGAACTACAGACCTTTCTTATCTGGCCGAACGTGCTATCCATTACACCACCGAGAGCTATTCAATATATTTATCTATCGTGCGTTTTGTTTCTCATGAAAATTACTCTAATATTAGATACATAAACAAATAAGTGGTTTAAAATAATCTACGGTGTTATATTCCTCGCCTATAATTTCAATAATTAAATCAGTAATGTTCCTGGAATACTTCGAATGTATCGATTATATGCATTAAAGATTGACATCAATAGAACAGGATATTGCGACGCCTAGCATATCATAACACATTTGTAATTGATATAAATAAGAAAATATATTTAAAAAGCAGATTACGAAACGGAGAAAAAAAATTCAAAAATATGCTATTTTGAGAAATAATAATTTAAAATCAAACGAGTACAGAGATGTGATAGCAAAAGGAAGGGGAAGCAAATGTAAATATGGCAACTGTGATTGTAATCGCCAATCTGTTTTAATCTTTCAGACATGTCATGTTGACAATGCGGTGCCAGACACAGACAACGGCACGTACCAAGTAAATATTGTACCACGGTCTGAATCACAGTTCCTCATTTCACTGAACAAAACGAATGTATTGACATGGTTTCCACAAGAGTCTGCAATGCTTACTGTGTTCAGTCTGGAGCGTCCAATTAGCGGATCGGATCAGTTTTTGGGTGGTGATGCAGGCGGTATACAAAGACTCTTGTCGTGCACTTGTCCACCAACGTTGTTTAACATTCTCGGATTCAATTTTCTTGCTATTGAAAGGAAAATAAATTACGCAAGATCAGTGGTATTATATTGATTAGTGTTTTTGAGCGTGTGGAATTGCTGACCCCCAGTTGTTGATTTTTAACCCAGCTTTGAAAAGGGAACAAACATCGCAAATGCATATTCCTTGGGTATGAAATGTGTCAGAGATTAATATGTTCAAGTATGGAGGCAGGCAATTTAAAGATCTGCATTGTGAGATGCCTTGTTTTTGTAAAATAAACAAAATTGTTTACTGCAATTACCTGTTCGGGTGTACAACGATTAACAAACTTTTTTAAATTATACCTTTTCAAAGAAAACATGTCTGTAATTCAGTGGATCTACGGCCATGTACATAGACTGTAAGTAAACTGTTAGCACATTTTGGCACAATCTTATTGCAATGACTTATACTCATGACATGACGTGATTATTATTGTGTTTATGTCATGTTTTGAGTGTCATTCAATGCAAAAGTATGGTGTCAATCTGTGCTAACAGTTTACGTACGGTCTGTGAATACAGGCACTGTAGACCCCCCCCACACACACACACACTCACACACACACACACACACACACACACATACATGGCAATGACAAAAATAATACAAGAGCAGATGCAAACCTGATTTGCCGGTCACCCCGTGTCGTGTCTCTTAGTGTTAAGGCAACAGGGTTCTATACTATATTATGGATGTTATGATTAGTGCTATTCAAAAGTGGCTCTGAACAATCACGGAGTTCGGCAATAAAAGGTTGAGCGTTTTAAAATATAATCTTGTTGGGTTTTGGTGAATACTCATTCCAAAATCAAGCATTTGTCAGGACGCTTTCATGAAGAATATGACCTTTCAATATATTACTATTGATCTTATTCTACGGGACAGAGATGGAATCTAAATTGCCTGGAGGAGGTCCATTAGATCAAATTCTCAAAATAAAATTGTGTAACATACTATGTCAAGGCCGCCATTGAAATGTCAATGAATCGTGTCCAATCTATTGTCATCTTTCTCTCTTTTTTTCTTTTTTTTTCTTTTTTTTTAAAATCTGATCAACGTTACGAGTTGTCTAATCATTGTGAAACAGTGGGTAGACTGATTGCATGAATAATGAAAGGTTAAATAAATGTTTTGAAACCTTTACAATTCAATTCAATACAATATCACGTTTAAAGGCTTTTCAGGCCCCAGTTGTATAAATACCCGATAATAAGGTGTTAGATATAAATGGAATATGTTAGAGCCTTCTGAAACACAAGGGCATTTTTGGCTTCAGCGGGTCGGTTATTTGGATACATCAGGTGAAGAAACTACAAATAGCAATGGAAGAAAACAGAGACTTGATAAATGGGGCTGACGAGTAATATTTAAACACATGATAAACAAGATATATATGTTTTCAGTCATCAAACCAAAAACAATTCTCAGAGACTCCATTCCTTACTGGTTTTAACAGATATTTCGTGAATAGGCATTTTCTAATTTCAAACTTCAGACAGTTCCGGAAACTTACAAAAGTAACGCGGAAACTTACAGTACGATAAATTATAAACTAATTATTATTAGCACTGCCGTCTTCTAATATGTTTTTAACTCTTTAATGAAACTAGAGCATTGCCTCATTAGACAAACATTAGGCTCAAGATAACGGAGTCAATGATTCCGAATCCTGTTCACGTAACAGAAGCCCATAACTTGGGAATACTCTTTACTGCGTGAGAGGGAACTCCTACCATGCTCTGCCAAAGCCGGTAATCCATAGTACAGTTGGAATACAGGAACCATGTGTAGCGAATCATGATTTGGTTGTTGTGGGTGCCGTGACGGGGTAACGCATTGTCGGCTTCGCTGAGACGACTCGAGTCTCCAGGTGGATTAACGGCTTACCTGGGGCTAATTGAGCAATTGCTGTTGTTGTACCCTTTGGTTCCGAACAAAAGGTGTGATTTTCACAGGGTAAATTAGGAGGGTCACGTCCTAATAAAAAACGAAGTAAGACATGAGAGGCATTGGTTAGAGCCCAAGACCATGTCAGTATTGCCCATGACTCCTGATAATTTGTCACCCCTGTGCCAAGATGGCTAGTTTTATCATTCGGGAGATTGCGACAAATTAAGAGATTCTTTTTTTTACTCACTTGCTATTGGTGATCATAAATTAGTGAATCCCCGTTTGACGCGGCGCTCAAAGTCCGTTCTAAAACTCGAGGACCCATTTCCACGAATTTCTCAGAGACTAAAAACCCAACTGTCTTGAACTGCACGTAAAAATCGAAGTATGTAAATTAGCTCCAATGATTGATAGCTGTACAAATGTTTTGTGCTGTCAATCATTGAAGCAAATTTACATACTCCGATTGTTGCGTCTACATAGCTTCAGCATGTCACGATTATTACTTGAACTGCACGCACTCTTAAATTGATATGACCTTATAAAATCTTAGATGAAAACTTTGTAGCATTTGACGATTTTTAAAGCAGCAATTTCATTTTGATTTCTTCCATCCATTATATTTTATTGATCCTAAAAATCAGAATGTACGGAAATAGCACGTAAATAAGCAAGAGGTATATTTAGTTAGTTTTGGGTGGGCCACGATGATACAAAACCAAGCTATGAATAATTCGTAAAAATAAATGTTTGATGTTGAATATGTGCACTTCAGCAACCCATTTCACAAAAGCGTCTCATTTGTATATGAACCAAATATACAAACAAATAATAGAATAAATCAAAGAAAACCTCAACATCCATTGATTTGTTAAAATATATTGCAAACATTGTAATAAATAGATATTCTAAGCGAAAAAGTGGTTCAAAGATGTGTCAGACTTTGTGTTGTATCTAAACCTTTCTCAGTCAACAGCGAGCAAGTCATATCTCTGTAATTACTAAGCGTGCAAGTGTTTGTGAGCTAGCATTATTGTATGTTCCACATTGAGGTTTGGGGGAAAGAGTTTTGAAGTTTTGTTTGTAAGAATCACTTGTGAGATGGACGTAGGTGAGTGAGGATAATATTATAGCCACTAATTTTACATATATTCAGTCATACAAAAGATATGTTAATTTCTACATTTCCTATGCCATTTTACATCTGTGTGTGTGTGTGTGTGTGTGTGTGTGTGTGTGTGTGTGTGTGAGTGTCGTTAGCAATAAATGTATATAAACGTATTACTATTGTCTTGATTTATTGGACTTCGACGTCTATACTGTTGTGACTATTTCACTGTTGTGGATAATACAACGAACCCACGATTAACACGACACCACAATAACATAGTTTAACACCAACAACTGCTTACCAAGGTATATTGTAATCTAACTCATACTGTCAGACATTAATGGTTGTCTGTGTCCACGAGTTATTGAACGTAAAATAGTACTCAATGTCATAATGAATGCAAACGCATATTAATGACAGGGCCTGGAACTAAGTTCACCATGCAATAGGTAACTTTATATCTGGTCATTATCATAATTGTAATTGATGAATAATTGAATGAACCATCCAAGCAGCTTGGGTGACTAGTAAATCCAGTAAGCAGCTTGGATGAATAGTAAATCCAGTGGTTTAGTGTTCACGTCAGTTTACATGTACATTCTGTTATTGTTATAATTACACCCCACACGCCACTGGGTTTCGAACCTGATACACTCCAACTGACGAATGACGACTATTTCCATGTATTATCATTTGTTATTAATTATTCTAACAGTCAGATATTCAATCGGGCATTGATCCCAATCTGAATCATTGTCAAATACAGGCAGAGATGCTTGGATATGGGTGTAGATTGATATTGGAATATTTTATATGAAACCAAAAGTAGGTCGACTATAAGGGGTGATCACTCCGGAAAATGAACTGCGTTGTAGTTTTCAAATCCCCGAACTATGTTCACCAAAATAGATTTTCGGCATGGGCCGAACGTGGCAATGTCGGATTTAAGTCAATCTTCACTACATGTCCATTTGGTGTTTGCTACCTGCCCCTGACTTGGTTTTCGGAGCGAGGTAATAAGCAGTTGAAACATGGCCAAAATTCCGAAAAATCAGAACTCAGTCAATAGTTTATGTAAGTAAGTGCATCTTAACACATGCTGCAGTAGTTCGGTATAATATGTGGAGTTTATAGGTAATTGAAGTGCCTTTACTACATTACCATGCATGTGAATAGGGGATGTTTTTGTTTTTTATCCTGACCATGTTCTTGAAGCCATATTTCATAATGGACGTGGGATTTGAATGAAAAATTAGGTTTTGAATTTTAAAGCGGCATCGGTCACAAATTTTCTCTATTTTTGAATTGCAGAAAGTCGTTTTTCACACCTATCTTTATCATAATACATCCCGCCCATTGCCACATCCGAGCAGGTTAAGTTTTCTGCTTCCCTTATGCATATACCAAGGTGAGACACATTTTTGTTTTGTTTTGTGAATTCGACCCCATAGGACGACATCATACCCCCTGGAATAGGTAGAATTCCATGCATTGATCAAATGATTTATTTTTTGAATCATTAAATTGCCTTCATTTTGATCTCAAGGGCACTTTGACCTCAACGTAAATAAAATTCGAGGATAGACCAAAATAACCAACGCACCAGCTGCGGTGTCACGTCACAATGTAAGCAATGGGAGTTCGTTGTCTTTTCCAAGGAAAAAACGCAATGCTAAAGGTCAGACTCGAATCCCAACCATTGGCGTGGTAAGTAAAATGTCTTATGCTCTTAGTAACCGCATCTCCCGTCATTGAGAGGCACATTAATTAGTGTGGTGGGTAATAGCAGATGGTCCATCCACCAATGATGTTGAAGGTAGTGGGATCAAAATCTATCAAATACAGTGCATGATTGTCATTTCCGACTGAAGGGGCATAATCCACGAAATATACAAAACAAACGGTCACTCTTGCGATAAACCCATCTTTGCATTGAAAATATGACATCAAAGGCATTATTTTCTCTTGTTCCTGATCTTAAAATCTAACCTCATCTTTCGGAACGCACCAAAACTATCTATGACGCCCCTGTTTAACGCGTTATTTAGTCTGGATTATATTCTATAATTTTATTCTATAATAATCCATTGGTAAGTATTCCACCCACGCCTCTATAATGAGAAAATATTTGATGGGCTCAATGACAATAAGGACAGAATAATATATTTCCTTTCATGGTATCCCTTTTCCTTTCATGCTATCCCTTTTCCTTTCAATTCCTTACCAAGGTAATTTTCGTGACATTTTTCATTCATTATTATGCCGATTACATAAACTAATACCACCAGATTAATCATCATAGAAATGATACTGGAAAAGGTGACGTAAGGCCTCTCTATCACCAACAAATCTCTACTGTTCGACCATGGTTGCGGCATCATTGTGTCATACAAAAACAACCGGATTAAAGGTCAAGCAAAACATGAATTGCTAAGGGGAAAACCCCGACATAAAAAGACAGAAAAAGCAGGGATATATTGACATAGAAATGCTCTCACTTCCAGACAACGCAAGCTGTTGAAGTAATCTATGACGTCGTGGATTGAAATTGGAAATGGCGAGCCAGGGGAGGCTACCCTAATGTGTGTCAGATTGGCATCTGTCTTCCTCGTCAACGAGAAAATGAGAGTTAAGGTACTTGGCAGCGGACTCAAAATAGAAAATTAATTTATTTGAGAATAAAAATCAACAAGGCTAGGTACGCGTGATTGTGGAGAATCATTATGCCTGAACTGTTTCCGAATAATGCAAAACAACCCGAGGGAAGATAAATATTGCCCCGCCTATTCAAACCCCCCTCCGGTTTTAATAAATAATCAGCTACGGAAATGATGAAACGCCTCTGCTCTGATCAAATAGAAGATTATACAACTTAAGCGATTATCAAATAATCTAGGGCTAATGTTTACGGTTTGTTTCCTAACTTCTAGTCCGAGTTTGTTTTGTTTCTTTTTTGTTTGGTTTTTTTTTGTTTTT
>JARFNW010152352.1:6871-18758 GCA_031763155.1 Dirona albolineata
GTTTTCTTTGTGGTTTAAAAATTTTTTTAAAACTTTTTATCATACAGTGTTTGGTGCTTGTTCCCACAAGAGAATTGGCCCAACAGGTACAACAAGTTGCCCTTGAATTTGGTAGACTTTCCAAGGTGCGCTCGGCATGTATTTATGGCGGAGCACCCAAAAGACCACAACTGAGGGATTTGGAGAATGGTGGGTAATACATCTGTTGTCGTGAAAGTTATGGATTTATACTTGAGAAAAGTGTTTTCATTGTCATATTATTTACATGCAAATCATGACTAATTTTTTTTTTTTTTTTTCATACTTGTTTGAATTGAAGGTGCTGAGATCTGCATTGCGACCCCTGGCCGCCTCATAGATTTCCTTGAATCTAACAAAACCAATCTCCAGCGGACCACTTACCTTGTGTTGGATGAGGCTGACAGAATGCTGGATATGGGATTTGAACCTCAAATACGCAAAATTGTGGAGCAAGTGCGGGTAGGTATTAAAGATGAATATGGGATTATACTATAGTCTGTATCCCCCTACAAGTACAGGCTCACTCACAGACATCATTTATCCCCAAAAAGTCATTCCATCTTAACTCCCTGGGAGACTATACAGTAGAGCAGCATAAACATTCATACAAACAATATTTTTCCCTGCACGTCGCTGGGTACTTATTGACACCTGAGTTAAGTGAGGAAAGAAGGTATAAACAGTCTTTCCCAACGACTCAACATTGATAGCTTCTGTCAGGATTTGAATCCAGAGTCTCATGATTTCGCATCTGCAGCCTAACCACATGGCCACTGATGTCACATTAACCCTTATCACCACATTGCAAACTAGAGTCACACGCCCTGGCTCAGGGAGATAAGGATGCCTCTTCTCATTGAACATAGTCTCAGAATAGCGAGTTAAAATTGTTGGTTATCCAAAGCCTCTTCATGCACTGTAATGTAGGGTCAGCTCTATGCCCAGCTTTTGATGACAACATGTGATGACAAATCATAATTCTGAAAAGTTTAAGACGAGAAGCTAACAGCTCATTGTGACAGCATTTTATCATTCAAAGTAGGTCATTTGACCAAATTTTTGGGGGGTTTGGTTTGGTTTGTTTGTTTTCGTTTAGTTTTTTTTTTTGGGGGGGGGGGGGTGGGTTCCCTGAACAAATAGAACATTTTAGACTTGGCATTATTGTTGAGCATTGGGGAGGTACTGTTCATGAAATTGTTAGAGTCTTTTTTTTATCCTAAGACAGTCCAGCGTCTCATCAGTTTATGTTGACTGTTTCTCTTTCTCAGCCGGATCGTCAAACACTCATGTGGAGTGCTACCTGGCCAAAAGAAGTTCGTCGGCTGGCAGAAGATTTTCTTAAAGACTATGCTCAAATAAATATAGGAGCAATGGAACTGACTGCAAATCATAACATCTTACAAATCGTTGATGTATGCATGGATTTTGAAAAAGAAGACAAGTAAGTCTTTACTTACATTGAATTGTGGAGTGTGGAGATTGATTAATCACATTTCATGTTGATTTATTAATGTGTCTTAACTGTGTTTCATGAACTTATGGGCATGAAATGGATGTATTGAATATATTATAGCTATTCTGCACACTCCTTCAGCATCTAAATTTGTCCTCAGTAATGTAAAACAATGTCAAGTGTATACATTTGTGTGAATCCAAATTGATTAATTCAATCTATTGCATGCAACGTTTATGTGTGTTTGTAAATGTAACACTTTTTTTGTCTTCTCTATTTTTCTCCTATTTTTTTTCTTCTGTTTTTTTTTTAGGTTGGTGAAATTGTTGACTGAAATTATGCAAGAAAGGGAAAACAAGACCATTATATTTGTGGAAACAAAACGCAAAGCAGATGACATCTCAAGGCGTATGAAGAGAGATGGGTACGGTTTCAGCTTACTATTAGTTATTGAATGGTACTTTCAAATAGTAAATGACCTTGCTATGTTGTCAAACACCACAGTCTGCTTGTGACTTCATCAAACAATCACATTCCTCAAATGTGGCATGATATTTATTGTTAGATCTAAAATTCGCTCAAAATTGACATAAACTGACTATCACTTATCATTATTGTCAGCTATGAGATAATCTATCAATAGTAGATATTTTCCTTTCTGTTTTTATGAGGATAAAAATTGTAAAACAACTCAGTATGAAATATAGCAATTCAGCAGAATATGTCGACAGGAGGCACAGTGGCCGAGAGGTTAAGGTAATGCATTAACTGTGCATGTGGTAGGGGTTCAAGTCTGGCATGCAGCATTGTGGTGGTTTTTTTGTTGGCAAGAAAAGGAACTCATATTGCGTACATTACGATGCTGCACTGCGGCTGACACTTGGGTTATTTCTAGGGGTTTGTTTTTTTCTTCTAAATAAACCCCAAAGACCAATTGTCCTTGTGGACATAATTATAAAGGTAATTTTATTTGAATTTGAATACAAGTTTGGCATGTCCTGATAATTCTGACATCACCTTATATTTATATAGAAAGACACAATACAAGGAGTAATTGGTTTTAAACTGAACCATTGTTTTAATTATAGACTCCAGATCTCATGAGGTATCATATAAATATTGTTTAGCTCTTTGACTTGTCTGTTGGAATACAACTTACTGTAACAATAATATCTTCTTGTTTTGTATTATAACAGATGGCCAGTGATTTGCATTCATGGCGACAAGTCCCAGCAAGACAGGGATTATGCTTTAAATGGTGAGTTTTTAGATTTTAGTTTCCCTAAAACATAGGAGTCATCAATTATAATCATCTCTATGCATTATCTCTCAAATGCGTAGAAATTGAAAATTCTTTGAAAGTTAATAAATAGATAAATGGCATATTAATAATATCTTTTGTTTAATTGTTTTTGTACAGAGTTCAGGACTGGAAAAACTCCAATTCTTTTAGCGACAGATGTTGCATCCAGGGGATTAGGTAAGTAAAAGCTATTTATGACAAATTTAACATGTGGTAGTATGGACTTCCACAGATCCCGTTGCAATTTATTTTCTTCAACATTTGTTGTCTTTAAAAAATATTTTTGAAAAGTACTCCTCACTTGATAATAAATATACTTGAAAATGCTTATATTTTGTAATGTCTGGGATAGCTCAAATTATTTCTTATTTCAGTTTTGAGTTATGACCTGTAATTATTAATAGGGTAAAAAGACAAGAATAACGAGTTATAGACACTTTTGTCTTAATAACTTAAGTTTCGTATGATCATATTTTGAATCTATATTTAATGGTCGTTAACACTTATCGTGCCATCGGCGACCACATTCGTATTAGTATTAGAGAAATTCTACAATTATGTAAGTTATTTCCCTTATGTCAAATGGCGCCGTCCTTCTCCGGATATTGTGTTCATCGCAAATCGATTACTTTTTCAGTTATTTTGTGATTGTATGGATGAATCTATGGAGCAAGTTTATTGTCACATTGATGATTCTGGATCAAAATTGGACAACAACAGTTTTTATTTTTTGGTCTAGATCAATCTATTATTTATTTATCTTCGTTTATTCCTGAGACTTGAATTTTCTCAATAAACCACACAAATTTCTTGAAAGTACCAGTACATATTTGTGCATAACGAATACAGAAAATGAGCCTGGCATTTTAAGTGATAACCCAGAGATTAGATAGTCACTTTCAGACTATGTTTTAAACTTTTATGTTGAGATTTACCTTGTTGATGTTTAAAAAGTTACGCTTTAAGCTTCTGTCTTATGTTGATTGTAAAAACAACTGTATAAAGAGCAGTTCCCTAGAAAAGTTGGTCAAGTGGATGGAAAACTTATCTATTCAACTCTGGTTCGTTGATTTATCTTTTTTAACCTATTCACTCCCAGCTGTTTTCTGTCATCATGTTTATGGGGGAGCATAGACATTAAGAAGATAATTTTTTCATTAAGTTTTCTCTTGTTGGAAACAATATGATCAATATAGCTTTAAGTCATATAGACTGTAATTTCTTTTGATGCAGTACATGATTGAGGCAGTTTGATAGAAGAGAACTAAATTAAATGTTGTGCGGCAACACACATTTTTAGGAAAAAGGGCTCTGTGTTATGATTTTGTTTTTGTTTTTTTAACGTGTTCAATTTTATAGTTCAGTTAATGTAGATTGATTATTTATTTATGCATCGGATGCTTTTTGATTTGTAAATATCAAATTTTGGAGTGATCACTTTTTCCTTGATTTCTTTACTTTAGTAAACATTTTGTCATGGAGTGTTAGCTTTTTCCCTTGGCCTAAATTTTATCTGATCAACTGGGATTGAATGGGTTAATTAAAGGATAAATTTTGCACATAATATTGAGATATTTAATTTAGAACATTATATGTTTTCATGAAGCAAAACTGGTGTACTGAAGTAACAGAATAAGCATTTTATCCCTTGAGCATAGCTGCCAGACGTTTGATATCAATCATATCAACTACTATATTTACAGATCTGTTTTCAGAAATTGAACAATAAACCAAATTAATTGAATATTTTTATAAGAATATTTTTGTAGATGTCTGCAAAAAAAATATCTTGCTTGATGAAGAAATATTTTAATTTTGTTTAGTGGAAAAACAGCAACTGAGATGAGTTGCATGCATGAGGTATTTGACTTTGTCAGCAGATTAAAATTATTTAAGTTAGTTGGCTCGACTTGGGTTTGTTGGCGTTTTTGCTTTTTTTCAAATAGAGTCAGTATTTACTGTGTTTTATTTTATTAAAATTAAAACTGGCAGTTATGCTTAAGATATGTTTAGCATATGATATATTGAGCCAATTAAATTAAGTTGCCATTTCTCATTGAACCCTTGTCACTGAGCTGATTTCCCAAGTCTATTTGTGTGTGTATATTTACAGAGCCAATGCCTTGGAATTCTGAACATGACTGAGCGGCCGTCCAGCGAACCTTACGAGAGGGATCACAATTAGGTCAACTGAGTTAATCTTTTCCTTATCCCTTGCCCAACCCCTTGCCCCTCCAGTCCTCTTTGTAGTTCTTGCAGATTTTGTGCGAGAACCATTCAATGACTGGCCGGTGGCGTCTGTAAATCCCCTAACAGTAGAGATTTGGCCCCAATTATTGCTGACCAGGGCTCCCATTGTATGGACAGCTTATCTCTGCAGAGGATTTGCTGGCCCCCCAAAAATCTGCGTTTGGCTGAGAGGTAGAAGATCCGTTAGGCTCTAAAGAGTGTCGTCGAAACTGCAATTCTGTTCTCAATAGACATCAACATTTTTTGCCTCCATCATGTGATGCTAGTGTAAGTTTCTGATGGCACGTCTCATTTGCTTTTTTGTTTTGTTTTATCTGTATTGTCTTGCTCATCTTTCTCTCAAATCTTTATGATATTTCTCGACTCCTACTACATTTCGATGTACATGTTTTACGAATGTTGAATGATGCATTCATGTGCCAAAACAAAACACACACTGCATTGCAAAGGCAGAAAACGCTGAAGCTGTTTATTCTTCTCACATGTAACGTAACAGTGGGAAGGATTGTGATGTGGAATTATGACTTTGAACACTCAGCCTCCCAGCCATATGTTTCGGATGTTACGGGGGGATGTACATATTATGACATGTTATTGTTGAGTTACATTTCGGAATTAACTTTTTTGCCCTTGTGTCAGCTCCCCCTTTCCCTTGAATAATGTGCCAGTTTCTCTCGATGTTCGCTGTGCGCGGTGAAGGTCATGTGATCAGACAAGGTGTAAGTCTGTAGTCATTGGTTTAGTTGTTGACATTAATTTTTTAAGAGAAACAAAATTTACTTTTTCCTGATTTTTTTAAATGTTTGAAATAAGTTTCCTATTCCTTTCAGAAACATTTGTTCAAATCATCATATTATATTCTATCAGAGTAAATGGTTTTATTTTAATTCTATGTTTGAAAATCATCTCAAGTAGAGTATATACTGCTTTTGACAGTTAAGGATGTCATGCTTTGAAATTGTTAACGTTCTAGAAATTATTCGACTTAACATTACATTCTAATAACTGGTTGTCACTTTGAAAATTTTGGATTGTACCCTATTTGTTATCAGAATTATCTGCAGGAAAATGCTCAGCAATTCTAATTGCATGGGAACACATTAAATCTCACCTTGTGGTGCCCCAATGAAAAATCCGTCCCTATTTGCCATATGTTCTATGATTTTCAATGGGAGTGGATAAACAATGTGCGATTTTAGATTGTGATTTAGGTAGCATGTCTTCATGAATTAATGAAGCCAATATCCAATAGAACAGTAATTTGTGATAAAGAAGAAAAAGTTTTCTTTTTCCATCCATGCAGTCTCTTTTGCCTAGTTGGCTAGAAGACATGAAAAGAGTTTGCCCAATTTGTTACAAATATTCAAGGGTAACTTTTGACGTTCAAATATTGACACTTTCTTTTTTAGTTACCGTATTCTTCTTTTTCCATGTATGACCAGTTTACGAATACAGGGAGTATAAAAAAGCAAAGAATTATGTATCATATATTGTTGTGATGAGGGTACCTTACTTTTTGTTTTTCCTCCAGATGCAAAATTGTTGTTGTTATTATTATTATTGCTATTACTATTTTTATTATCAGTATTATAATTATTTTTATTATTTTATGTTTTCTTTTAAAATTCCAATAGATTGGCTTGAATGAACTAACCCGTTTTGGGATTTCCTTATTATGTCTGCATACCTCAAAATTTAATGTTGCTTTTTAGTGTCACTGATTGTTCTTTTGGTGAAAATACATTTTTGATATGGGGGATTTCTCAAATTAATGAAACACTATTGAGATCATAAATGTTCTGGGTTTTTTTGTTTTTGTTTATTTCTTTTATATATAAATGATAATAATAATAATAGATAGCATTTTTATAGTGCTTTACCCCGTTGAACAGGCTCTAAGCGCTTTATATTATGAATACCATTTTATTGTATTCAGCTGTATATTTACATGGGCTATTCAAACATTGAGAAATATGTAGAATAGAGAAGCTGGCAGTGCACCTATTTGAAGATTGGCTATCAAGGTCTTAAATACTAGTACTCACTGCAAGGTGCGATTCACAAAAAAAACAAAAACTTATTACTGATGCCCTTCAGTTAAAGTGATCAATGTCCGTGAATGTGTGTGAGTGGTTTGGGGGGGGGGGGGGGATATCACAAGGTCTTGAATTTTGCAGGTACCTAAACCAAAATCAAGCATTGACCGACCCCTTTTGAACTCTGCCAAAATTGATTCCTAAACTTTTTGGTTTACATATCATTAATGGGTTGTTTGGGGTTTTTTTTAAATCCTTATTGGTTTTTCAAGACTTAAGTCCAATATCTGATGGTCAATTATATAGATGACTTGCCAAAAGTTTTTTTTTGAAATTATCAAAGTCTCAAAATACAGTATATATTATCAACAGCCATTGCTCATTATGGATGTCTGTTTTACGGAAAACTGAGCGGGGAGTTTTTGACATAATCTTTTTTACAAGAGATTTGTGAAAAGATTAGTGGTCTAAGATTAATAGCATTAGCAGCCTCTTTTGCATTTAGTGCTCATTTGTGCGTGTGATGTGTTATTTTTGTTTCAAGAAAAATTATCGGGTAGGTGTTTCCACCTTTTTTTCCTTGTTTTAATTTGTATTTTTTCCCTGCAACATTTTTTTGTTGATTGGAAAAATGTCTGTATTGTTTCCTTGTATTAACCTGTTTTGTGTTTTGTCCTCTCTTTTCCACCACTTTTGAATATTTTCCACCACTCTAGATGTGGAAGACATAAAATTTGTCATCAACTTTGACTATCCAAACTGTTCTGAGGATTACGTGCATCGCATTGGTCGAACAGCCAGGTCCTCAAAAACTGGCACTGCCTACACACTGTTCACACCAGGGAATCAGAAACAGGCTGTAGATTTGATTTCTGTCTTGAAAGAAGCTAAGCAGGTGGTCAGCCCAAAACTTCTTCAACTGTCTGAGAACTCGAGGAATTACCCAGGCAAAAGTTAGTCAATAATTATCAAATGTTTAGTATTGTTTATTTGTTTAGGTACAATAAATGAAATAAGAGAACAGACTTCTTGTGTGAAATGCATTTAAATTTCTTAAGTAGTATTGCATTCTTAATTCAACATGATGAAAATTTCTGAGATCATTTAATTTTTTTACATAATTATTTGTACTGTGGCTTATTTATTCACTTATAAAAAAATTATTTCCCCAGGTCGTGGTCGATGGGGACCCAGAGACAGTAGAGGCGGGAGAGATGATCGTGGTGGAAGAGGCGGTAGTTTCCACTCGTGAGTCTTTTATTAACTTTGGTTTTGTTTATGTAGGGGACTTTGTTGTGGCAGTATTGGGGTTTATATGAGGACTGTATTACTATTTAAGGGATAGATTTGGGCAACAAGATGTTGCTGCAGGTGTTAACAGTAATCTGAAGTCATCTATATGCATAACAAATCAAAATTATTACCATATATCCTGTATATGGAAAAAATATACCATTATATCTGAGCTTTGTAAGTGCCTGAACATATTTTCAAGATCCAACCAGTTCATGCTGCATTGTATGAATGCCATGTGTATGTATTATTACTGTTATTATACAGCACGATATCATTTTATAGAGTGATGATGAGTTTGGCTGCTTAGCTTCAACTATTGGAAAGAAACGTGAACTCTCTGATCTTGGTGAACAGTTTCAAGTTGATTGCTTAATGCCCCTGAAGGGGATTTTTTTTCTTCTCCATTTCTTTCATGTGTAATAGTCAAACGATGCAATGTTTTGCAGAGGTAATCGAGATCAGTTTGGCAGAGACAGATCAGGTATGTCCCAGGGACCTAAAGTCAGTGCTTTCAACCAAGGTAACCAATCCCTTCGGCCAGGTGGATTCAACCCCCAGAGGAGTCATGCACCATCTGCATCAAAGCCTTCATTTCAGGTAATTTTACTCATTATTCATAGCTTGCCAGGTTTATTCCAGTTGAATTTTAAGTCCTTGTACTGTAAAGGCTTCACACAGCTTGAGTGTTGACTTTGATAGTCTTGAGTCTGAATTGGAATCTCCTTGAAAAATTTAGCTTCAAAATTTTTTTTATATGATTAGAATTACAGTGCAACTTCCGGATAACGACATCGCCCGGGACCGTAAAATTATGTCGTTATCCAGGGGTGTCGTTATTCCAAAGTTTTCATGATAGCGGACAAAGAGGGTGTGGTGAGACCCATGAATATATCCGATGCGATGCGCAGACCAATGCCTGTGATAAGACACGTCCCAACCACGTTAGAATGTGTATTTTTCCTGTTGACAAAGGGTTTAATAGTTACACTGACACTCCGATGTGTATTGTTATTGATTTAATCTTGTGCTCGCCATTTTCCCTCTGTAGTTTATCCGCAAGTTGCACTGTACCAGTGACCGCTGCCGTTCGCGGACTCGCTGATCTGTACATTTTTAGACCGACTGCCCTAAAAACGAACTTTCTGGAGGGTTTTTCAAGTCATTGATGTCCGTCGTCACGTTTATTTTTAAAAAAGAAATGAACAACAAAACAAACTGACGTATATATGGCGTCGCATAACTCTAACAACAGCGATCGGATGACACTGTCGATAGTGCCGTTTCTGTACACCCGATGGCAACAGCGATAAAAGCAATTTCATTGGTTGTTAAACACATGTTCTCATTGGTCGGTAACAAACCGACGTCGTTGGCAATGAGTAGGCTCGTGTAGGACATCTCATTGGTCGGAAAATAAGCGTTTTTATTGGCTAAGAGTGCGACATAATGCTGGTCGGAAACGAGGTTGCCTATTTCGCTAGATTTTAGGTATCAAATGTTGGTTATCGCTATATCGATGTCGCTAAACAGGGGTTTTACTAAAAATGTATGTTGCTATTTCAAAGTTTTTATTACTAATAATATATAGCAAAAAAATCGGGACCAGAGATTGTCGTTATTCAGGGGTGTCATTCCGGAAGTTGCACTGTAGTTTCTTTTGTTTTTAATTTTAGGGGTTCATTTTTTCCTTCTTATACTTATTCTCTTTTTTTGAAAATCTAGACAATCTGTCTAGTCTAGCCTATTTTTAATTTTATCTTGTTCTTTTTCCTGACACTTTTAAAGGATCGTACAAAACTGATAATAATTTGTTGATTTCTCAAGTTTATTTTCTAGATTTTGCCATGAATATAATATGAAATAATGCCTGACACGTGTTGTGTGCCAGGTTGTAAAAGTAATTATACTTGTAATGGGAAAAAAACGAAAAAAGTAAAAATAGAGAATGTGTCCGTTTTTAAGTTCCCCAATGACCAAGAAAGGAAACAGTCTTGGTTAATGAACATTGCCCGCGCCAACTTTGTTCCCGGAAAATATGCCAGAGTTTGTGCTAAACATTTTAGTGAACAATTTGTCATCAGAGTTGATACTGTGACAAGACCTGATGGTAGTGTCTTAAGTGTCGAAAGACAAAAACCCAAGCTTTCAGATGATGCTTTTCCGTCAATATTCCCTAACTGCCCTGACTACCTGACTTCTGAACCTCCAGCTAAAAGGAAAAAGCCTGAGGAAAGGCGATTTTGAACTTGTATTCCATGCTTATTATTGATTTAATCTATGACCAAATGGTGTCCCCATATTGTGGTTGAATTGTATGTTGAATTACGATTATCATGTATCATATTACAACAATACTGAATTCATGTATGCATTTCATTTTTTCTATCACTATGTATGTCATGACGCATTACTTTTTGACAATACACTCTTGTTTATGATGCTTAAGCCTTACACCGAAAGGTGCAAAAGGTAAATTGATCAAGAAAGAAAGAAAGATGTATCATGTTGCAGCATATATTGAATCGTTCGTGCCCCCGTATTACACAGACAGATTCCACTTGCAGCAGCGGCTGCACATCTTTGTCCTGTCTAACCACTTCCTATTGTCATAGGTAAGGGCAAATTACGTCAAACCAATTCCCATCATCACGAGTAAAGGCAAAATACGTCTAACCACTTCCCATCATCACGAGTAAAGGCAAATTACGTCAAACCAATTCCCATCATCACGAGTAAAGGCAAATTACACCTAACCAATTCCCATCATCATAAGTAAAGGCAAATTACGTCTAACAACTTCATACGTAAATGCAAATTACGTCTAACCACCTCATACGTAAAGAGGTATGCAAAAAAGGTGAAATTGGTGTAGCTCCAGTAAAAGGCATGTGGTGAATTTTGATAGAATGATTAAACTATGTAGTAAAATTACACTTTATGAATGTACATTGAATAAAATTTCCTCAATTATGAATGACCTTACTCGTCCCCTAAACAGCCAGATTAAAAGATATGTACGCAGCTATAGATTCATTTCTATAAGTGCAAGAAGCGAGACACATTTTAAATTTTTTGACCGTATGGCACTAGACTTTTAAACCATAGTTAGATTTTCATTTACCCACAACAAGGTCTCTCTGAGAAATATTTCACATGATATAACTTTATTTACTATTATAGCATAAATGTTTTTATATGCCCTTGAAGATGCATATTTATATATATTATTCATGCACTATTATTCATGTCAATACTACATATGCTACATATCTCGTGCGTATAACATACAAGTTGTAATTTTTATACAGGTCTGTAATGCAAATTTCCCTAATGGGATGAAAATAAAGTATTATCTCTTATTTCTTATGCTTATAGGCAAATTACGTCTGACCACTTCCCATTTCATACGTAAAGGCAAATTACATCGAACCACTTCCCATTTCATACTTAAAGGCAAATTACGTCTGACCACTTCCCATTTCATACGTAAAGGCAAATTACATCGAACCACTTCCCATTTCATACTTA
>JARFNW010152462.1:0-18757 GCA_031763155.1 Dirona albolineata
CAGAGGTGATAGAAAAGAGGGGGTGTAGGTACTTGGATGCAAAGAGGAAGACTCTGGATAGAGATCAATGGCGAAAGATCGTCCGCACTTGACCTTACACCGAAAGGTAGAAAGGAAATGATAAAGAAAGAAAGAAATGGGTCAGGTTAAAAGGTGGAATTTGAATAGTAGTAGTAGTAGGGGAACTGATGCAGCTTCCACCAACCGCAAGGCCAGATCAGATGTGGGCGTCCCCGAACTGCTACAAACAAGCTAAATGAAGGAATGTTGACGACAATATTCGCATCAATCGCAGTGTCAAGCCACTACGTATCTCACAACAGCTTAGAATTTAAAAAAGAATTGGCCGTTTGTGTCATTCGCGATCTTTTTGGCTGCAGAAAGGTATGCATTTGCTGGGTCCCCAGAACGCTTATACTAGAAATTTAAGAAACTCGAAACGGCATTTGCCAACAACACCTGAATCGACAAAGGTACGCAGGGAAATAAGGGATGTCTTGGCACACCCCCATACAGTCCCGATTTAGCTCCAAGTGACTTCTCTCCATTCCAGAGACTAAAGGAAAACATAAAGGGAGGGATTTTTGGCAGTGAATACCAGGTGCAAGCAGAAGTGATTCGCTGATGTTGGGACAGGTCAACTGATATTTTTTCAGATGCAATGTAGCAACTGGTTCGCCGTTGGAGGCTGTGCGTGGAAAAGCGCAGTGATTGTATTGAAATATAAATAAATCAATTGAAAGACAATGACCCAAGCTTTCCATTGATATCTTTATCATTTCTGTACCATTCGTAGGTTGAAAAATATTGAGGAGACGACATTACTTTTCAGCCCGTCCCAGTATATGTCATTTTCACTCATGAAAGTTTACTTGTATTAATAAGTAACACTGCCAGTTGCACTTAAAATCTACTTGCTGAAGTTTTGTAGTCATTTCAAACATAACGTGAGTCTAGATCCATTTTCAAAAAAATCAAAAGCAGATTTCAAGCCCATCAATGTACATACTGTAGAGGCCAAAACAATTCATGAAGCACATTCATTGAGCTTTGTTAAATTCAAGTAAAAACCAAAATATACTGCCACGACCGCTAAAAATAAAAAACAAAAGTGTTTTTGAACAGAAACATATTTCCTTTATTATCATGAATTTAGTGTTCACAAAATGATAGCAAATATGTATTTACAAAATATAATTGAATCTTAATAGTTGGCAGCAATGTAGATGTATAAAAAAAATAATCATGGTTTTTAAAATAAGTCCAATCGGTATGACACTTGTTTGGATGGACTTGAATGAAAATATAATAATAAATGAAATGAATGACAAAAAATAAAATTAAAATAAATGCTTTGAAGAATTGATTGTAATTGTTACAACAAAAGAGACCAACAATGTTCAAGGAATATTGGTAAAAATGATTATTACCATATTCATAGACTGATTAGATTGTGGAAGCAACTAAAAAAGGAGACGTATCAGAATGACTGCTTTCCTGGGGATAATCGACCATACCATTACATTCCTTTGCAAAGGCCTCCGCTGATGCCAATAGAAAAAGAAATGGTACGTTAACACATTTCTCTATGATTGGTTCTTGGTGTGCAAGAAGTTTACTTTTCTTAGAAACAATGATAGTGCCAAAGATTTTCTTAACATCATAACATCTATTTTTGTCTTCACTGTTTGTATTTCTCTTTCTTTATCAATTTCCTTTCTACCTTTTGGTGTAAGGATTTCTTTATCTATGTCAATCAAACATTGGGGGCTTATGCATAGCGATGGTATGGTCAGTTGCAGTCATGACAAAGTCCTTTATTTTTCAAGACGCTATCTATGGGAGCCAATGACTTTGAATTCAAATAAAAATATGATGACATGTATATAAATATGAGGGCAATGAAGTGTTTAGTTATAGCTATGGGTGAAAAAGTGATTGTTTTTAAAGGGGAAGTGAGACAATACTCTTAATGGAGGGAAAAGACACTCCCTATTCTCCCCAAAGTCTTTAGCAGTGAGACATTAATGGTTGAACTTTAATCACTGTAAAAATGGTAAACACGTTGGAATGCATAAAAGTCGTATCAAACTTATTAGTAATATAAACGTATATATATGTTAACTTTACTTCTTTTTGGCTTTCAAAAAATTAGTTCATGTGACCCTTACTGATCACATGTAAAAGAATACAAAAATTGAGCAAATCCTGTGGGGTAAATGCATATAACAGAGGGTGGTAATGCCGGGCCCCCCCCCCCCCCCTCCCCCACCTCATTTTAAAAAAAAATGAATCTGAGAAAATGCAGCAGCCCTATGCACTTTCATGAATTGTGAAATTTTACTCCACACTATTGTTATTTGCTTCAAACCTCTTATGCAGTATAATGTATAAAAAAAAATGATAGTTAAAATACACAGTAAAAGAACCAAAACACTTCAAAATGGCACACAAAAACTATTACACGAGAAAACTTATGACCAGCACAAGCCTTTGACTTCATAAATATTAGCAGTGTAAATGATAATTTAATCATCATTTTGTTATTCTCTTAGCCCACAGTACATGATATTTACAAGACATTATACACCCTTTGTATATTCCTAAAATTAATTTTTAAAAATAGTGTTTGTGACTATGTCAAGAGAAAAAAATAACATTGCTGAATTTCTTGAATCTTTCTTTTTTTTTCTTCCTTAATACCGCACTTATCTGTGATAGGGATAGGTAATTACGATGAATAAATTTCCTCAAGTCCACCATCGGTAACAAGGCGGGTTCCATAGGAGTGAATTTTTTAAGGTATCAAAAGACAATGTTGCATTATTGTCAGTATTATCAGTAAAAAAATATAGCAAAAAATAAATAAATATATATATATATATATATATATATATATATATATAAATTAGTTAGTATGTACCAATAAAAATCGGTATCATATTTGTCACAGAAAACGCTACATATCGAATTTATTATTAGTGTTAGTAAGAATCAAAAACCAAAATCAAATGCAAAAATTAAAGACATGTATTAGTCATACATCATAATGTCTAAATATATTTTTTAGTTCAAATTCAAATGAAGGGATCGTTAGTAAAGGTGGATTGTGAAAGACTTTCTAAAAATAGCTTTGTTTTCCAACACAATGCCCATATATCATCAGGATGAAGAAAAAAAAGGTTTTCGTAATGCCCAAATGTAATTCTTGCAATAAATTTGGCCAAAAGAGCCTGTACTGATCCTAGTCATTTCCCCCTCAGTAGGATGCTGGTCTATCGCAGACTATTTCCTCAGCTGTGGGCTGGCTGGTACCTACCAATTTCTACACCTCGGTTTGAGTGAGGCAATCGAAGTAGAGTAGACGATTTGAACTCAATGCTGAAAGCTAAACTTGAAGCTACGCCGTCTAACCCCTTCACAACTGTGCCTCCTCTGCACAATAAGAACATGCATACAAATATAAAATCGAAAAATAGATTGAAATTTCCCACAAAAGCATAGCATGACACATGTCCCAATGATTCATATTCAATCAAGTAAACATTCCCGTATCGTACCCTCAAGAATTAAAGCTTAACTTCAATATATACATTGATTATGAGAAAAAACAAAAAAAACCAATTAAAATGTATTCAATGTGAAAAATTTATTAGCGCATGGTTTTATGATGCACAACTTCATTTACATAAATAATATAATTAGTTAGTTTAATTTACATGTTACAAGTAGATTTATTTTCATATAAGTATTGAAAGTGAACGATCAGATTTGCTGGTATGTAATAAGTGTACTCTATTTCACTTTCATGACTGTAGTGAGCTTTGAGATGCTGGAACAAGGAAAACACTTTAGAAATGCTATTCATTATCATTGTTACCATTACTATCATAAGTGTCAATGAACATAATACAGTTCATAAGTCAATCAAATAATATCATTAATCAGAAAATGCCACTGTGACTTGATAATCTATCATAAATGCCAATGAACATAATAAAGTTTACAAGTCACTGATATAATATCATTAATGATAAAATGTCAATGTGACTCGACAACGTACCTAATAATGATTTTAAAAAAGTTTTAAAAGACCTAAATTGCCCAAATTATTTCGTCATGTGCACTTTGTCTTTAGGATTTATTTCGAAAAAAGACAAAAATTACCAACAAGCGTCAGCTGCAATGCAGCGCCGCAATGTAAACAATAGGGAGTTAACTTCCTTACCCAAGGAAAATAAAACGTCGAAAGCTAGACTCAACCCCCCCCATCATCGGCGAGGTTAGTGCAATGTCTCAACCTCTCGGCCACTGCGCCTCACACAGAAGGCTTCAAGATGAAAAATAGGATTTGGATGAATAGAGGAATAAACATGTAATTCAATGGATCACTGTCCATTGATGCAAAGATGGCAATTCAGTTATTTTTAGTAAACCCAACTTTTTTTTAGGGCCCATCGTTGTTACTTTTCCCTTCTATCGTACCCTGTGATTCTGGCTTGATTTTTAATCGATAGCAGCATGAATTTAAACCATATTTCTTCTGGGATATCATTTGTTAAATTTTCATTATTTGGATGCCATTTAGAGCACACTATGCCCGAAGTGTTTGATTTGTTGGGGATTTTTTGCCATCCAACACATTATTTTCAATCTGACCTATACTCTGGAAATATGACGGTAGGAAAAGTGTTTTCTTTATGGTTTTGACAAACTTAGACATCCACTGCATAATGAGCTTATTTGGAACGGGGTACAGCACTTTACAAAGTCATTTACTATTTATTATTTATTATCATACAAACTTCTTACGTCCATATTGTTAGCCCACATACAACTGCCTTCAGTCAATTCATGTAAAATTTTAAAAAAATGGACACATCTGATAATGTACGTAATACGAGATATGAGGAAATAATACAACTCGTTGTATCGTGGAGATGGAACACTAGCCTACTTGGTTGGGTTACGCCCCCCCCCCCCCCCTTCCCAACCCATCCACCCAAGAGGTATAGTGTTGAAGTCAGGCACATTGAAGATCCCACAGAAGCTTAAATTCAAAATGAGGTTTCTTGTGAGGTTCCGCTTCTACCCGAGGCAGTTCAAATACTTCGGTGGAGTGCTACTGACTTAAGTGAAAGATCATTATATATATATATATATATATATCAACGGGGGAAAACAGAACCCCAAACAAACATCCACTTAAATTAATTTCTAAACACTAAAGTCATCAAGACAACATTGGTGTGTTCGGATCATGAGACAATAACCACTTGGTCAACATTTTGAACATACAGAACTCACAGAAAACCATTGGTTACAAAAAAATTGGTTGTGAATGTTAGGTAGTGGCTATGGTATAAGCCAGCTGCCAGAGTTGTTCAGGGTCGTGTTCTAAGAGGACGGCACATCGCAAGTCCAGGTTCTTGGAATCAGATAATCCAGGAAGTTTTCCTGAAATAAAACAATTAAACATTGAATTTAAATGCATATTTAAAAAAAAATATGCTTATACCAAAATAAACATTTGTGAATATTAACCATAACTTAAATGCATGTGCAAGTTCATCTAAAGAGGTGTATGGATTGGATGGAGCAAGATGGTTATCGTTTAATTAATTAAGGACTAGCCTGGAAATGACCTTCAACTTACATAAGCAGGACATTTCCTAAAGAACCAAAATCACAAATATACACATATATATACATCTTGTAATTCGTATATATTGCAATAACTCTGAAGCAGGTTTTCCATAAAATTAAAAACCCAGAAATTCATTTTGGAATAATGAAATGATTATTTAGTTATTAATCAATTTTATCACTTAACACCAGACAACCACAATTTTCACTAGTCTTTACCATCACGCTTAACATGCATCAAAATTTCATTTGAATTTATTTTCAAATTTTCTTAAACTTACAAAACAAGCCTATCAGAATCAATCAAGATATATTGTTTATCTTACTTGTATCACTTTCAATAAAACTGTTAAGTAAATTAATCAGGGCAATGGATCTGTGGGCCGTGAGGAATTTACAGCCAAAAATGAAACACATAACAAATTCTCTTTACCTATTTTTTTGTTTACCCATAAAAAAAGTATTTTAGTAATTACATAGGCCAATATCATAATAATAATATGGGACAGATGGAACATGTCAACATGGATAGCATTCGACTTAAATTTCACATCTCCATTATAAATGCTGCAATCATGTCTACACATACAACGTAAAATGTAAGCAAGGATTCATTCACTTCATGACTGCAGATTATATATGGGGGTGAAATAAGCAAACAATAAATATATTAAATCTGAAAGCAACACGCGGACAGATGTTAATCTGAGCGTCATGGATAATTGAATGGCAGAGAAAAAGTAAGCTTCTTCTTGATGTGACATTCTTCTGTCTTTTGGTGGGTTATGAGAAGCAGACATGTTTGCTCATTAAAAAAAAAAGTAAGCTTTTTCTTGATGTGACATTCTTCTGTCTTTTGGTGGGTTATGAGAAGCAGACATGTTTGCTCATTAAAAACATATATATACCTTTACTATCATTCACAAAATTTACCCCTCTGTTATTTTTCTTCATAACTTGGAATACTAATTAGTATAGAAAGCTAGAGACTTCCACTTGTTTTCCTCAGAAATTTTTGTGGACAATGTTTAAATCTCTACTATAATTATAATTATACAATAAGCAGTTTTCGTGTTACCCTGCACAATCTATATCTACGATTGTCGCGAACAGAAGTTGTATAAAATTATCACTTATCGTTAAATGTAAATTAAACATAACATCGGTTTTCTTGGGATAACGAAAGGAACTGGAATGCACAGCAACAAATTACAGCACTCTCCTGGGAGGTTGAATGTCAATTAAAATTGTGTGTGTAAAATTATATTTGGAGCGCGGCAACCTGAGCACAAGGACATGCGGGATGATGAGAATGGCGATGAGAATGGCGATGACACAGAATGAGTTTTTACAATTTCAAACTTTATCCTTTCTCTTGCAAAGCAGGTTGTTGTAGCATTGAATTTGACAAGCTTAATTGAATGCAACTCTTAAACAAGGAGAAATATAATGCCTATATTATATTTGGTAATCAGCTGACGACGTGTATTGAAGATATTAAGAATGAGCAAAATGCCTTATAATGTACTTTTTTAAAATAAAAAAATTCTTCTACTGTTAATAAAAATGAAATCCTCACAAATCAGCATCAAAATTGGTTGTTAAAAAACTTTGCTGACTTTTTAAAAAGCCAACAATTAAGAATATTCCTCTTTTCATCACGTCTGTGGTTCAACAAGGAAGATACATTTATGGATGGGTGAAGGCGTAATAGATCCTCATTAAAAAGCTATAATGTTTGGCGCAAAATTAACAGATTTGATAATCTTGACTCAGAGTGAAGTACTTACATAATGTGACTGGGGATGGGTTAAAAAAAGTAAAGTGAAAAAAAACCAAAAAAACTTAAACAAAAAACTAAAAACCTTAACCAATCCACACCTCTTTGATGAAAAAAAATAATTTATCATTTATTAAAGAAAAAACAAACAAAATAAAACATTTTTTCATGACAATATTGTTTCTAAATCACTGTCAAAAGATAGTAAGTCAAGTTTGAGTAATTTAAAAAGGTTTGACACAGACTCACCTAAAGAGAACATTAATTCATAGAATACCCACCTTTTACTCTTTTTAAAATGTGTATTTTCTTGGAAAAAAAAAGAAAAAAGTAAGCGTGCGCCACTAAAAATGCCACTGTGCGTGTGTAATTGGTCAAATTGAAATTTGGCACACAGTTGTGCATAAAGTCAGTACCATAATCAAAATATCAATGAATAAAAAAATCACAAAACTTCCCTCTGAGCGAGGAAAGAGAAGTTAAATACCCCAACAACCAACCCATTGTTCCACTGACCCAACGAGAAAACACTACATCGCAGGGATAACAGCCAGAGGTTTGACTACAGAAACCTGTCGGTTACTACAGTACTCAAGACTTTCACTCTTGGAAAGCACGAGGCGTTTACAATACCAGAGTTCTTTTTTCTTTGTCTCAATATATTTTCTGTGAAATAAACTGATCTCTTTGTGTATTATTTCTTCAATAATCAACCCTACTGCTCACCAAGTTTCATTTCTCTGTTTCTTTGCTTCTTTCCCAATAACCTATGACACCTTTCGGTGTCGGATTTAAGTTCCATTTCACTTAACCAATTAACACATGCGAGCGATGTGCTTCACTTGGTGATGAACTCTACTTCATTCCATTTATATATTATTATTATCCATTCCTCTATAGTTGACAATGTACAAAATTGCTTACTGTGCTTGCTTTGCAGTTCTGTCGGGCATAAAATTCCATGCTGTACAAGCACATCAACATTCCATTGCCAATGAAGAGGGCAACCCACATAAAAACATTGTAGCTGCGACTGGAACCCTTGTCCGTCAGAAAGATAAAACCAACTGCAACAAATGGAAGACAAAACATAAACAAAATAATTAAATCCTTAAATAAATCACAGCCCAGAATTGCAGCTCACCCAGTATAGCACATCAAATAATATGAACACTACTAGCGTTCCCCCATGGGGCAATAAACAAGTAAGTACGGTACAGCACATAAATTAACTTGTGGTCATTTTCCTCACAAAATATTTTAAAATTTCAAATCAATTTCACACTTTAGAAACCCTGTAACCAATAAATGCAGGAAACTACGATGACATGTTGGCGTTGGCAAATACCCCACACTATTTCCTTTCTCTTTCAATTTGACCCTTTTTTTTTTCTTGTGCCTCTCCACATCAGGATTTGTTACATCGTCAACATATTTTATTAATCCATCTCTGTTTTGGCCTCTTTTCCTGACATGACAGTCGTGACTCCATGCCAAAATCATAGTCCAGGTCAGTTCCTCAAAGGTATTTCTACTCTGGGCCACCTGCAGTTGCGGTCATAGCAAAATTCAAAGTATATCTCACACTCCCCTAAGCCCATCCTCCCGTGGTATTTGCAGCAAATACTACAAATTACATATTTCTCTCCCTCCATCTTCTACCCAAGACCACTATATGCCCTAGGTGGTGGGGCTGCCACTTTAAGGCCAACAGGATCTTTGCTCGAGGCCTGTCTAAAATAGTATGATCTGTTTGGGCCAGCCTCAAAGTCATTCGATTGCACAGGCTCTCAACCCCTACAAGGTTTGGCTTCATGGAAAGTCAAGCAAGTTCCATCCCTCGCTATTTCATATTTCCTAGCTACGTATTTGACCCTCTTCCGTACAAGTCAGAGAGAATCCCTGATAGAAAGAAAAAGAAGGAATGATCATGTTGATCATCAGGCAGAATTCAATGAAAATATTTTTCAAATCAACAGAACATTTCACCAAAATATTTGGCAAGAGAACTTACAGCCTGCTCCAGCAAACATAACGAAGAGAACTGGGTAGAAAAACTTGAAAGTGCATATGAGGATGTATTCGTGGAACACGGCAGAGATGACAAACACACAGGCCATTGCTCCAGCTCTGTTGCCTCGACCCATCACCTAGAATTTAAAAAAATAATAACATAATAATTCTCTTAATGTTCTAAGAGTTGTGAGCCCCTTACAAAAAAAAAAAACCAAAACCCAGCTTTTCTTCAATGCAGATGCTTGCACACTATAATACTGCACTATAATATTTGATGCAAGGGGTTCAAGCATATATCTTTACAACTTCAAATGGCAATAAAATATATATATATATATATATATATATATATATACCAAGGCGAGTATTTTGGTGATATTTCAATATTGAAACCAATAACGGTTGCTCTAAGTGGAGTAATTCACTTATTGACAAACAATGAAAACTGGTTTATTCCAATTCATAAACTTTTTGTGAATAGCCTCCTTAGGCAAGCAGGTTATCATCCAACAATTTCAAAACCATTCTATGCTTTACAAATTATGTTTTTAGTAGCAAAATTGTCTCCTGTATTCCTTACACGGCACACATCTTTATAGACGTAGGTGTAGAGCCAGTCATGAACAACAACATTCCAGGTGCGGTAGTAATTTGAGAAGGTTGTCGAGTTCCACCAGTCCTGGAAAAAATACAAAAACAAAAGAAATCGATTATCATTGGATCAAATTTGCCAATTCTGTAAAAAGTGGTCTTGATTTACAGTGTATAGTGGCAGAGCAGTGAGACGTTATTGTACTTCCATGACAAAAAAACAAAACAAAAACAACAAAAAGCAACAGGCTCTGCAAGATTTCGTTTTCGTTTGTACCGGTACCAAAAAATGGTCTAAGAAGACAAAACATATTTTTTAATGGAATACTTTTCATAGATGTGTGTATGCAGTTCCATAGACCGGGTCCTCAGTAAATCATTCCCCTCATCTATTTTTTTTTCATCTGAACAAGATAGATGTCATAGACCATAACAAATTCTCAACAGTATAATTACAACATCTATGAGCTGATAATTACGTTGATGCTGCTGACAATTTAAAAAAAATCCAAACAATTTCCATTCTGTTCTAATTACTCTTTGGTTTGAGGTTATGTAAGAAAATTTGTATTTTACCTTATAAAACAAGCGATCTCCAAATCGCAACATTTCAGCAAAAGCATTTAACCATGAATGGAGGATGGCGAAAAATCCTAGAAGAAAAAAAAGAAAAAGGGAGAGGTATCATTATTAAAGCCTGTGTGGTAAAAATGCAACAATAACATTTTAAAGATGAAATAAAATGTAGACCATTATTTAAATCTTACATATACTGTGAAAACACATGAGAATTTTCATGCACTATAAATTTACTTAATTAAAACCTATTCTGTTTAAAACCCATTTTTTAGGTCTCCCCAGAACTGGGGCCGTACACACAGACCATACGTTAACGGTTAAGACATTTGTGCAGGTTGAGAATCACTATAATCACTTTATGTTGTGAGTAGAATTAATGCAATATGGGTGTGCCAAAATAAGCTAACAGTTAACGTATGCTCTGTGTATACCGGCGCTGGGGTCTTAAGAGAGGGCCGCTGTACACTATAGAATAAAGATCGGCCACAAAATAACTGACTTGAATATCTCACATATTTGATGAACTCAGAATCCATTTTGAAATTACTCCCTCAGTCTGTAACTAAAATATCGGTCGAAACACTAAAGTTGATTCCATTACTTTTATTTCTACCAAAGTCTAATAACGTAATCTGAAATAGAATTAATCTAAACAGACTTCAACTAACTGTCCCTAAAATTTACGCCCAACTGTTTTTTCAAGAGTAAATACGTCTTGGTTGGTGCCCAGGCTCTTTCTATTTTGCATCAAATGGCAAGCATTCAGAGCCATAATTGAATAAGTTTGAAAATACAAAGTTATCAATCAGAATGGCATGTTATCGTTATACCACAACCTTCTTTTTAGTCATAATAATACATGTTTGTTTCTTATCTGTTCCCTTTAGAACCGTGATTAATAGAGCCGGGCAAAGCTCGAAACTTTCAAGCTTGACAAGATCGAACTTTCCGCTGGCAAAGATCGAAAAGATCAATCTTTTTTTCATGAAACAGCGAGTTCCCTCAAAAGATCAAAAGGCATCCCCTCGTCACACCGTCTCGTCCACCGTGTTACCCCCACCTCCTATGTGTTTGACACTCAAGTTCGAAAAAAGATTGAGTAGTTCGAGCTCACGCTAAGTTCCAACTAGAAGTTCAAAAAGCTAAAGATCGAAACGCTGAAGATTGAGCTTGACAATCGAGTTCGAACTACTTGGAAAGGGAAACGGAAGTTCACTGAGTTCGAACTTAAGTTCGATCTTGCCCAGCTCTAGTGATTAAACAGTGTAGGGACCAGCTCTGTGTCTGGCCGGGGACAGTGTACAAGGCAGAAGGCATCGTTGTGCAGACCCAGGTAAAATGTATCCAGGTTAAGTGCCAGTCTGTGCCCCACTAGTACCCATGACCTGGATACAGACCTGGAATATCTATGGATCAAGATTTTTAAGGCAAGCAGGAAATCATCCAACTGTTGCATAATAATACATTAGGCTCTTAAATTTGTTATCTTATCAGGTACCAACCTATAAAAAGGACGAGCGTTCCTGGCAACATACAGCCAAAAACTGAAAGGATGAAAGCTTTGGCTGTAATATGATCTCGGTTAAAGTTCTGGAACACGGGGACACAGAACCTCTCAAAGATGTAGTAGGTGTAGAACATGCAGGCCAAAACCTGGCTAAAATTGGTCACCACGTAGCGCCAACTGATTGTTTGAGTTCTGAAACGAATTTGAAACATTTAAAACTTACATTTATATCAACAGATTTAAAATCAATAATTTTCCACAATCCTAGCCTGCTGAATATATATATATATATATATATATATATATATATTAAATACATTCTTGGTAACGGGTAAAATTGTAGTCAGATGATGTTCAAATTATGGACCCATTGCATTGAGTTTCTATTTGTGTCCTTTCTGGGGGCGGGGGTCTAGGTCAAATTTCCATTCCTTAGGTGCAATTTAGTGCACACTTCCCACCAAGTGATTTTTGTATGCCTAGAGTCAATGATAAACCAAGGCGATGATTGGGAATATTTGATCCCGGGAGCTGAGTTATCTACGTCACGTCATGTGAAAAGGCTTAACAGTCACGCAACGGGACAGGGTGATACAAGCCATGCAACCAGACAGGGTGTCATCAATCTTGCCCAGTGCATCCTACTTTCCACTTTCCGCATTGACTATCCATTGATTGCATTGCCTGGTTGGCAGAGACATTCTTGATATCAAATTGAATAAATATATAAGGTGCTGGCTGTTTGCCACAAGAATGCTTTTAAAAACCAACTCACCTTGGGTAGGCGTCTCTGTACACAAGAGTTGGTGCAAACAAGAAATACAAATATTTTGAAAAGTCTGGGCATCCCTCAGTGTCCTTGTCTGGAAAAGCGCAATGGTACAAAAAATGTCAACATTTACAATGTCATAATGTAATTCAGGATTTTACTAGAAAAACAAGAGCAAAACATCAACATCAAGGCAGTAAATTTCCTTTGCGGCGGCTTCAATAAACTAAATATCAATAAATATAATACACAACATCAAACTAACTTCATCTCTTGGAAACAGTTTGATTTTAAATATTTTAAAATAATGCTCAAGACAACATAAATATGATGTTTTAATCAATAAATACTATTGATTTTCTCATCCTCAAATTTGAAATCGGTTACCCATGAACATTCGTGAAACAAGCTAACCAGCGTCACATCAAAATAAATTCTTGAAGCGCAATCTATTTAGTGCAGCATATTCATAAATCACGAAGCACCACCATCTCAATACAATAAGCATATATACACGTATAGTGCCACCATACAAATGTGTATGTGTGTGTGTGTTTGTGCGTGTGTGTTGCTAGCATGTATATGATGTGATCAACTGTTCAAAAACTATTGAGTTCAGTATTGTCGGCGTGGATTTCACCGTAATGTAGCATGATTCACTTAGTAAAATGATTGTTATAAAATCTGTATTACCACGCTGTTTCAATCCAAATTTTTGTTATTTCATAGTGCCCAAACAATGTGACATGCATAGAGCACTATATAAATGCCATTATCATTATCATTAACACCATCATCATCATTAACATCATCATCATCATTATTATCATTATATAAAACATAAAATCTAAAAAGTTATATATATGATAAAACATTCATTTGTCTGTAAAACGATATCAAATCTTGGTACCCATCGAATGGTGTTGAACCTAAGCAATGTATGTTATAGTTACATGAAAACAGAAAAATTACCATCGTCTTTCTTCCTGCACATGACCCTTGCAGTATTTTCTCTCACAAACGCATGTACCTTCATGGCGAGTCTTGTCTGGCAAAATAGAAACAAAATTCATTTATTTATCTTTCAAAAAGAAATGTATAAGAACTTAACTTGAAATAAAACAAAATTTTGGCAGAACTAATGTGTCACCCTTTTGGATAGGATGCTGGTCTATCGCAGATTACTTCCCCAACTGTAAGCTGATACCCATTTGTAAACCTGGGTTGAGTGAGGTAATTCAACGAGGTGACTGGAATAGGATTCGAACCCACGACCTTTGTCATGAGAATCTGTTGTCCTAATCACTCGACCATTGCACCTCCATTTGCATGAAAATGAAAGTTGAATGAACAATCCATCTACACCTGATTTGTTTGGGGTTTTTTTTTCCTTTTTAAAAATAAAGCCAGGCAGTTGCAAAGTGTGCCACACCACATCCATAGTCACATTACCTGCTCTGTGGTGATGATGACAGACGAAGCTGGAGGTAAGTCGTGTTCAATGAGGTACATGATTGGAATGATCAGGAAAGCCAACTGGTAAATGACCACAAATCCAATCCAGATGGAATCAAACCAGCCTAGGCGAGGAAAAAAAAACAAAAAACGGGCCGGAAATGACATTTGTAATCAACTTGTATCGTAACAGACAAATCACTTTTTAAATACCTCTTTCTCAACAAAAGCTTTGATGGTTGATAATGGAAATCTTTCAGCATTAACTTTGAAATTCAAAGTTGTGTGTTTGCTAGACGTTTCATAATATGGCACAGCTTCAAGTGTAAATAAAAAAAACCTAATGATAACAAGAATGTTTCAGGTCTCCCCTGCATCAGCTAACAAAAACATAAAAGATAAAAAGATACCCTACACATGTTTGATGCAAAAAAAAACAGTTTTGGATGTTGTTAGTTTTAACTCTACTTTGTTTCAACTCCACTCAGACAATTTTGATGCTTCATATTCTAACAAGAACAATCTTCATATTCAACATGTCATGCATCGACACGGCTCAATTTAACATGGTATTCATGATCATCTATTACCTGTGAATATATATATATATATATCTACCAACAAGACATGAAACTCACCAGTCTTGCCCGGTCTGCGGTGGGTGGACCAGTAGTAAAAGGCTGGGTAGACAATGAGCAAAGTGCCCAGATGCATCATCACCCACATGGCCATGACCTTGGGGAATTTGCCAAACGCCCACTGGATCATTTCAAAGTTGAAATTGACTCTGTAAAGTCAAATGAAACATTAATAGTAAAAAAAATATTTTAAAAAACAACCAATGTACAGAAAACTTTCTTTCTTTCCTTATCAATCAATGCTTATTAATTGCACATTTCAGTAATAGGAGGTGAGAAAAATGCTCTGACATATCTCTATAATAACAATGGCCAGAAACATTGATTAAAGAAGAAAGAGTAACATGCTTCACATGTCAAGTATTTTCCTTAAAATCTCTTGATATTTTTTATTTGTAAAAAAAAAATCAACTACTATTGGTTACATTTCATGATAGCCTAGCCGTTAACACAACAACAAAAATGTCCATAAACTTTTCAGTTAAAGGCTCTTTTTGAGGTAATGACTCCTAGGTGGCTGGTCAGGAAATGATGTCATGACAGGATCAGGCTTCACGTCAACTGTACTCAATCTCCCACTCTCGTCTATAATATCATCTACCATTCAAAGCACAGTACGTGCTGTCTTACTTTCCAACCATTTCCAATTATGTATCACCAGTGTCCACGCCACTTCCGTTCTTTTATTTTTAAAAATCCATTAATTATCTATAATATGATTATAATGTACCCCCACTCGTGATCACACCACATGATTTGGAAGTCAACCTATTTATTATCATTACTTTTCATTATCATTATATTTCATTATTACTATCATTGTTGTTATTATTATCATTATTATCATTATCATTATTATTAAACTTATTATCATTATTATTATCATTATTATTATTATTATTATCTTTTTATTATTATCAACATCATCATCATTATTATTATCATTATTATTATTATTACTATAATCATTATCATTATTATTATTACTATAATCATTATCATTATTATTATTGTTGTTATCATCATTATCATTATTATTACCATCATCATCAATATCACTATTATCATTACTGTTATTATCATCATTGTAATTAATGATTATTATCATTACTATTACTATTATCATCATCATCACTGTAAGAGCATAAAATTCCATAGTTGGTAACTTACGTTCCCTTTTCCACCAGGTCAAACACAATGGTGTTGATACTGAAGACAATCAATATGGCAACAAAGATGTGATAAATTGTCTGGATGTGGCTGATCTCAAACAATTCCCTGAAACCGGAATAACATTCACACATTAGTCTTTAAAATTTTCCTCCTCGCCCTATTTCACTGAATAGTAGTATGAAAATATTACAGAGAGGGAGGGAGGGAGGGAGGGAGAGAGCAGAGAGAGAGAGAGAGAGAGAGAGAGAGAGAGAGAGAGAGAGAGAGAGAGAGAGAGAGAGAGAGAGAAAGAGGATATATAAAAAAGGGAATTGTGAAAGAAAAAAAAAGATCTGGGAAAGGACAATCCAATAAAATGACCTATGGCTACTCCAAACACCCTTAGAAGAAGCCCTACAATTTACCATTAACAGACAAGAGATTGGATAATGTGTCTGCCTGCCCAGTGTGTCTTGGAGTACAGAAGGGATCTAAGTAAGTCTACGTAATGATTGGTATGTTATCATTCGCTCAGTAAAGTTTTTTTTAGTAACTGACTCATGGACTGGGCCGGAAAAATAAATAAATGTTGTTGCTATTAATATTATTATTATTATTGTTATTATTATTATTAATATCATCATCATCATCATCATCATCATCATCATCATCATCATCATCATCATCATCATCATCGTCATTATTATTATTAATATCAGCATTAATATTTAAAATTTTAACATCTAGAAATACAGTGTGATATATGTAATTATCATTATTTATTTTGTTTATATATAGTGAAGAAAGAAAACATGAGTACGACCCAACAGAGTGAATGGGAAGCAGACCGCATAGACCACCATGGTCACACACTGTTCTACTTTAGAATATTTGGATCTTTCAGTTGAAGAGAAATAGATAATATGTGTATAGTCCATAGCCCCGTAGGTGTACTACATGATCACAGATTTTACATTGTATATTTATAAACCAGCAAGCTGAGGTATTCTAAGTAATTCTCAACTCACTGGGAATCATAAATAATAATAATATATAAATTCCTTTTATTCATCCTAAAGGGAAATTTGTCTTTTGGGTCAATTCCGAGGGTTGGCCAGAAGAACCGGGGCGTTAGCCGCAGTACCGCGCCGAAAAGTGGGATCAAGATCTTGAGAAAAAATCCTGTGCTTCCACCACTGTGATTCGAACTCGCGACCTCTCGAACCAAATTCATGTGACTTAACCACTGCGCCACCAGCTCATCCAGTAGAACACCCTATTTTGTGTATTGTACTCGCATACTGACAATCAATTACTTTGCCTGTAGCCGGGTTATCATTTCCATCTGAGTCGAAATATGTAAAGAGACCTTTCCCAATGACTAAACGCCGTGTCTAGCTAACATTGTCACGATCTCAAACATAATCATTCATCCACCTGCACCACGATTTTTTTCGCGTTACAAAAGATGTCGATAAAAACACACAGGGAGGTTATGTATTATTATTATCATCTGAGGCCAGGAACAAGCAGGCCACCCACCACTGAAGGTGAAGAAGATGGAAACATCCAAGTTTGAACGGTTCAAACCGATTATGCCAGGGAATTCATCGCCCTCTCTAGTGCATTCTACGAACGACGTGACATGATTCTGCACTGGATTTGATTCACGACGCAATCATCAACAGGTGGTGGTTAAGTGGCTACGCCTTCCGCCACCACGTGCACGGTTCGAATCCACCCGAGATACTTGAGTTTTCCCCCGACGAAAGGTCGTCCACCCTGATGACAAAAATATTTTGTCTGGTGATGAGACCCAATAAGTCGCATGTCGGGATTCCAGCTACTTTTGTTTGTCTGGTCAGACATTATGCGCTACTTGTGAATTTAAAAAATAAATATAGTAATGAATAAATTCCCTTTACTCATCCCAGGAGGGAAGGGGGGGGGATTTGTCTTTAGGGTCTATTCCGAGGTCAGGTCCGAATATCCCAGGCGTTAGCCGCAGTCCAGCGCCGCAAAGTGGAATCAGGGTCTTGAGAAAAATAAACCAGTGTTTCCGTCGGGATTTGAACCCGCGGCCTCTCGAGCCAAAGGTCAGTGACTTAGCCACCATTCTAACGACGAGTCACTCTATTTTTGACACTCGAAAGGGGAGAAAGATTGTTTGTTTGTTTACCGATCACCTTATATCGGCTTCCTGCAGCCTCACCATGTTACTTTTGATCATCTTATATACTGCAGAAAGCAATGTAAGGGCTAGCCATAATATGTCACGCTCTGGAGGGTCAAAATGACAAATTAATATTAAATACAGTATTTCACCTCTCATCAACTAAGACATGGCTAGAAAAACTTTGTATAAGGATTATAGCACAAGCAGACGATGAGCCCAACACTTCGAAACCCATTTACCAGTAGGTTGGACAACAGTGTACGCATCAGGTCCATACATTTTTACCTATAAACCATTTGTTGTTACCTAAGTTATGAATCATTTCCAAAATACAGGACAACTGGGAGTTGCCACATAGACTAGCGATGATAACACACACACACACACACACAACACACACACACACACACACACACAAACACACACAGACAGACAGACATATAATATA
>JARFNW010152571.1:0-18745 GCA_031763155.1 Dirona albolineata
CCGTAATGTTACAGCTTCGTATGGGATGATAAACAATTCATAGGATGTTTCAGGTTTCCCCTTTCTGAGCTACAAACAATCAAATGATGAACATAGAATGATATCCAACACGAACCTGTACCATTACCCCAACTTGTTCCCACTTCACGGATTACCAGCTTCAGGCAGCCAACCTCGTATTTATTTATACATTTGACCCAAAACTCAACAAAGGACCACTACATTTCATAGGTTTTATTATCTGTACTATAAAAGTTTAATGCATGTGTCAGATTTAACCAATTGTATTCTACAAAAATTGAAATACGACTTGACACACATAATTTACAATAATATCACCCTCTCTAGCAGCAAAAAGAAGATCCATGACAACACACTACACACTACTGATACACACACACACTCACACACACAAACTAACTCAAGATGTTCATTCCATCTGCCAAAATTAATTAATTAATTGATTAATTAATTAATATGGCAATACAAAAAAAACAACCCAAAAAACATTCAACACTTTTCAATAAATGGCCTCTCACTCAGCAAAACCTTGGGTTTGGGACTTGGGGGCCAGTACATGACAATTTACAAATACACGTGGTGTCGTCATACAACCGTGTTCGACAGATTTTTTACATCATTAAAAAAATATTTTTAAAATGGGTATTTTATTCAACAGTCATAAATAAAATACTGTAGTAGAAAACAGTTTGAATCTGAAAATCCCCAAGGTAGATTTATTTTTAGGACATAAGGCGACGGAACACCGCTGACATAGGGTTTTTTTTTCATTATCATTTATAACAAGCGTCAATTTGAACGCAAAATTTTATATATTCTTTAAAAAAAATATTTTTAGCATTCTATTTCCCGAATGGCACGGTCAAACTAAAGTATTATTATCATATTTGTTTTAAATGAAATGAAAAAATAACTTGTTCAATAAAAACACATCTTGGGGGAAACAGTTTAGCCTCAATGAAATCTTAAGGTCTAACTTGATGCTTCCAGTCCAAGGATTGATTCAAAATCATTCAAATTAACACCTACCCTGACTCGAATCCTAACCCTCCCTATAAGAAGAAACAGGGGACAGCTGCTACGTCAATCACTTTTCTCAAATTTTCCCCCAAAAAACTAAACGTGGAACTTTTCAGTGTTTTCAGTAGTGATTTTCGGCCTCAATGACCCTTTACTCCCCGTAACTTCCTCCACGAGACAGTTCCTTGGCCTAGGTCTTGCCTTACAAAGAAAAGAGGCATCTTCTTGGGACCATCAATACATTACCCCCCCCCCCCCACCCCTCTTCTAGACTCTTCCACTTCATCCTAGCAGGTCAGGGATATTAACCGAATTCACTTTTTGATAGATCGCAAACTTGCTAGGTGATAAGACTTTTACTCTCACCGAAGTGATTTCCTTAAACTAACGACAAGAAGAACCAGAGCAAAAACATGACGAACAATAACGATTTTAGAATCCAATCTGCCGACCCCTTTCCCTACCGTTCTATCACAAGGAGTGCTGTATTATTATTATTGTCAAACGTCAAAACACACCGACATCAATGGACCAAATTTGAAATCATAGAAAAGTACAGGAAAAATGGATTGAATATCATCATTTTATCATAAATGTAATGTAAGTACAATGATTTAACTCAACAGTCAGTTTAAAATCATGATAATAATAATAATAATAATAATAATAATAATAATAATAATAATAATAATAGTAGTAATAACAATAATAATAATAATGATAATAATAGTAATAATAATAATAATAATGATAATAATAATAATAATAAATGGAAAGGAAGAAAAGAATCCAGATATATCATTCATATATATATTCATACATTAATGTTGATTAACGACAATGCAATCAATGGGATATACAATAAATCGAGTCCTGGCTATTGTGATTTTATTTTTTATGACATTCCACCAATTCTCAAAAATAAAGAAAAATGAGTCTCATAAGCAAGGATTTTGTGCTTTACAAATATGTTCAGTATTATCATTTATTATTATAAAAATAATATCTTTAAAAAAAGACACTAGACCGTTCGTTGGGGAGTAAGTGCTTACACAGTACGGTCAGTTTACACAAGCCCATCCCATGGACTGCCAATGATGGATAACACCACAAGATTTACTATTGGATGTTTCTATTCAATCAAGATTAAGTTCAAAAGAGCAAATTTGGTTATTGTGTTTTTTTAACTCGTTTCCACAATATTCACAATAACTGGGTTTCACTCATACTAATAATAACAATAATAATAATAATGATGACAACAATAACAACAATATCATAAATTATAACAATAATAATAATAATAACAACAACAACAATGTTGAACAGCAACAAGTATTTCTACCAATAACACAAAGTATAATGGTTGGAGACATCTACTCATTCTGTATCCAGTCAAACCAGGAGACCAAGGAACAACCTTTATGATGACGATGTATCTTTGTGCGTTCGCAAACAGGTTACTTAATCAAAACCACTAATGAGATCAGACAAATAATTTAAAATTAAAATTAAAAGCATGAATTTCGGAATACAATACAAGACTGGAGTATCCCAACACATTAGAAATTTTACATGAAAACCAAAACCCAGAGAAATATACTGTGGGAAAAAGGAAAAAAAAGGAAGATATTTTCATCCCCATTAAAACCTGTGATATTCATTGGTGGTATTCGATCATCAATTGGCAGGTATGATAAAAATTAATCAAGGGGCAAATTTTTTTACCGTAATTTGATCCCAAAATATTCAGTTACCTCCCTTATAAATTAGTTGTGGTCATGCCGATCGAAATATCAATACGCTGCGCTTGCTTCACTATGGCATACAGGTCGTAAATAATAACTTTTCATTCCGTTTCTTTCCTGGACACCCATTTTAAAACACTGACGTCTTGAACAATATTGCGATTGGAATCAAGCCCCATGAAGCTTTCATCAGAAGAACAAAAGTATAATTATTACTATCATCATCATTATTATTATTATTATTATTACTATTATTACTATTATTACAATTATTATTATTATCATTTTAATTATTATCATAATTATTATCATTATCATTATTTATATTATTATCATCATCATCATGGTCAGTAGCTGGATTAATCAAATATTTACTACACGGTGGATTAATGAATTAATCACTGGTGACACACGATAGAATATGTTTTACAGTAAATCATTCAAAAAACAACAATCAATTATTGTTAGGCAACGGGAAAAGGAGACATCAGTTGTAGGTATTTCAACAAGGGGGTGCCATCAGATTTTCATCATATCAAACACCATCCACTCCATCATCAACTAAAATATATATACATATTTGTCAATGTAATCGCTGTACAAAAGTAAATAAAATAAAAACATTTGTTTATGTTTGGTTAATTTTTTCTCTCCTTCTCCTCAGAAAATGTAAACTAATTCACCCCTCCTTCCACTGGACACGCTCACACACACTAGCGGCCTCTTCTAGCCACAATGTTTTCTCCTCCCTATTCTGGATTCAGGGGCAAAGTAAACAATAACAATAATAATAATACAAAACTTTGATTGTACTGTTGGTTAAAATACAGCTCCAAATTCTTCGTCACACAGGCACAAATGAACACCTCCATGTAGAAGCACTGGCAATCTTGACAACCATGCATGACTCAACACAGAGCTGGAAAACCTATGCATCAGACAGGATCCGAATACTATTGAAAATAAAATAGGCTCTGCCTGATAAACCAGATTGAATTAACACAATCAGATTTCTTTGAATTGATCAGGACCAGAAATGTCTATACAATCAGGGTAAGACTCCATTACTATTAAGTAAGAAACACCGCATTGAAAAACTTTCTCAGATGATAATGGCAGTCTGAGCATGTTTTATACAGGATATAGCGCTCGAAAATTGTTTGGCTTTTAAAAAATATAAATTATCATTATTGTCAGTATTAGTATTACTGTTATTATTATTATTTTATTATTATTACTATTATTATTATCGTTAATAATTATAATTATTTTTATCATTACCATTACTGTTATCATCACTCCTGTTATTATCAATGCATTTCTAAGCATAGTCGTAGTACATAATATCATTATTATAGTTATAGTCTTGTCCTGAACGTTCTGGGATAAAAAATTCCCAAACATTTAGAGCTTGCAATAGATAGCTGTCACTCCAGTCACAAAAAGTCTCTTTCTTCATCTTCTTCAAAATCCGACAGCAACTTTCGGGGACACATTTACATATTTTGATATCCTACAAAATAGAAAATATCAAACTATTCACTGGGAAAAAAAGAATTTGTGACAAATCAGGGACTGAAAAGTCGGGACGTTGTCCTTGTTCAATTCAATCATGGGTGGCGGCCTGTAAGTGTTAGTGTTAGAGTTAGGGTTAGTGTTAGGGTCGGGGTAAGGGTAAGGGATAGGGTTAGGGATAGGCCAGAATAAAACACCGGTATGGAATTGGTGATGTTTGATTTTACAAAAAATTGGGCTTTTCAATTATATTATATTACATTTCATACACAAAAAAATCATTTATCAAAAATGTAATACAAAAGTTTCTCTTATTTGAGATTATAAAGAATCTCATTCCTACTTCCAACCTGGAGAACAACCATTTGACATTTTCTAGTAAATCACTCCTATCATGCTGTTTTAAATTAAATAAAAGTTGCCAGATTTTTTCCTGATTACACAGTCAAATATAACAATAACAACACACATTCACAGCAAAACTAAAGGAGACAGAAATACATTTTTTTGTAAATGAGTCTTGAACTTGAAGCCAACGAAAAAATAATTCTTTTCTTTTAAAAGAACAAACTACCAATTTTAAAAAGACAGGAAAACAAAAGAAGAAAGAAAACACAAAAACCACCCGAAAAAGAAAACCCATTCGGCAACCGAGCGTTGACATTTCAAATGAATGAAGATGGAGCAATGATGATAAACATTGTGTGAAATAGCAGGAAATATATTGCAGTGTATGAAGCCAAGAAAAAAAAAAGAAGAAAAAAAAGAGAATGGTCAAAAATTGGAAAGTGAAAAATAAAATGACGACATCAAGAACCGAGCCATTAACAACACGGGCAACATCTGTCACCTCGCTGACCACATGAGTCACCCCCTTTCCACTGTCGACATTCACTTCCTTATTCCTGCCTGTTTTAGTTGGCGCTGCATTACTTTCCCACTATTTTCCATTTAGAAAACGAGAGGTAGACATTGTTTAGGGAATGTCATGGTTTAGAATATCATCAGACTTGTTGACCTATAGCATATCCAAACAACTTGTAAGAAATTAAATTCATCAATTGTGAAAATACAACAATGATACTACTAGTACCTACTACTAATGGAATTTCCATCCGTTTCCAGCTACACGGACACCAATGTTAAATTATCATCCTACTTTTTATGTATCTATAATCTATTGCTAACAAACTTCATGCTCACCAATTTTTGTCCATTTATAATTAATCACTAATAATAATAATTCTATAAAAAATAACTAGGATTGACAATTTCTAAAATGTTATTGGCTGGAAAATATGATCTGTATGTATCCCCTGCATAGCCCCCCCCCCCCCCCTCCCCCCTCTCATAGATGATAGAATCTGGTGGGGTGGAGGAGAAGGGGGCTACTCCATCCATGTCCTCAGTAAAATTAGTTTATCAATTATTTAGACCTAAGGTCAGTGGGCAGTCCAGTTTAGTTATTTATTACACACGATATGTCACAGGCAATATTCTTGGTTCTTTAAAATCACCAAATAGCTTTTTTACAAGAGAAGAAAAAAAAATATTATCATATTTCATAACAGAGGGTGTTAACTCTTTTCATCAAGTCATTGAATTGAACCCGAGATCATTTTTTTTAGAGAAAACGAAAAGTCATTGATTTAAACCGGAGATAAATTTTTAATAGAAAATGAAAAGTCATTGACTTAAACCGGAGATAAATTTTTATAGAAAAATGAAAAGTCATTGATTTAAACCGGAGATAAATTTTTATAGAAAATAAAAACCTGACACCCGATCATTTGTATCCTCTTTTATTTTGGTTACTGATACAATACAAGTTACAAGTGACATAAAATCGTTCGCCTTTCACAACAAGAAAGTTAACCCTATCCATCCTAACAGACACAGACCTTATCACAAACATTCTCCTCCCAACTCAGAGGGGCATATGGTATAACTTTTCTACATTTCAAAACCTACAATGAATTGTCCTATATTCAAAAAATTTTACAACCAAAGCAAAAGAGTACGTAGTTATCCCATTCCTATATAATATATGGCTGAATAGGACTGACTAAAGAAAAAGTAATGATATTATTATAAGCATGGCGCCCGACTCCCAACAGTGACATCAATCAATGTGACACTTGACCACAAAATATGACATCAATTAGTCACCTCGACTCCCAAATACGACATCAACAAGATGAGGCGTCCGACTCCCAATCATGTCATCAACCTGGAGCCTGGCTCTCAAATACGACATTGACGAGTCACTCCATTTTCAAACTGATTGACTTCAGGGCGTGTTTGGTAAGGGTAGATTTTTTAAAATCATACAACTTTTGTCCTCTTTAAAAAAAAGAAGTTTTCATTTCGTTTGTATAAAATATAATACATGATACAACAATACAGCTCCGTCAACAATTATTTTTACAGTGGAGCTAATTTTTTTAAAAATGATACTGATGATATAGTTATTCGTTAAAATTAACACATTTGAACCAGAACATATACTCCATCAAGCACACACTACATACTTCATTTTCAAAATTAAACAAATAACTTTTGAGCTGACAGTAACATTCAAGCATAAATTGAAAAGAGGAAACCAAAAGTGACTGACCCACCGTCAAAAAGTTGTTTAAAATCATCATTAAGACACACACATAAACTAAAAACGGTTAGTCAGTGGATGTGCGAGATAACATCTTTGATTTGTAATACAAAAGCCGCCATCGCATTCGCGTCACACTCTTTCTCTCTCTCTCTCTCTCTCTCTCTCTCTCTCTCTCTCTCTCTCTCTCTCTCTCTCTCTCCCCCCTCCCTCTCTGTGTAATATCTCTCCATCCTTTATATATGTTATCATTACCATTTCATTTTCTCCTTCTACTCCTTCACGTTTAATTCTCCATCCACCTCTTTTTTTTTTCTTTTTAACTTATTTTTGACATCATTCATTGATACTTTTTTTTCTTTTTAAAAATTGTAACACTTCCTACTCCTCCATCACACCGTGTAAACCACTGACATTTCCCTTGGAGCATTAGTATAGCAGATCCTGTAATAGCGGCAGGCTAAAAACTACTTGGTTGGGGCCTTGCTCTTCCCCTCCTTCCTCCGTTTCAATAGCAAGACGTTGTTTGACTGTTGCAGGTTTTTGATGGTCAGTGTCTGGTCATAGTCCACCCGCATGGTGGCCAGGGCATTGGTCATCTCTTCCTACAAATAGCCATTGAAAGCGCAAAAAAGATTATCAATTTGAATTTGTCATGGCCTTGCCTATGATCTGATTAATCAAATTCTTAAATACAACAATGTATCACAGGAACGGTCAAGTATTCTGATACCCTGGTGTGAATCACAGGAATTTTGCCACGTTAGACAACAAATACAGAGTAGCAAAAACAATTTTTCTTTAATCTTGTAACGAATAGAAATTATTAAAATATAATGAAATGGTTTTATAGATTTAGGAGCGATGAAGGTATATCATCTGCATATGTTTTGCCACTTTGGATAACAAATACAAAGAAGCAACAAATTTTTTTAATATATAAAAAAAATAAATCTTGTAAGAAATAAAAATGATTCCATAGATGAGGGTGTGATGCATGTATCATTTGAGTATGTGTAGGATATTATTATGTGCGGTTCCACACACGCGCAATACGTGCATGTACGTGTTTGTGTTGAGCGTACCTGTACATCCATCCACACGTCCTCTTCTTCCTTCAACACCTGAGCAGACATGAGGGGAGTTTGAGGCACCAGCGTGTTGTCCTGAAAGCAGACACAAAAAAACAAAACAATCATGACGAGTAATAACATATTGGTTTCCACCACAGGGATAACATATCTATATTGACCATTTCCATCATTCCCGTTCCAGGTACCTAATGTTGAACTGCCATAATTACTTTCTTAATTTCTTTATCATTTCCTTTCTACCTTTCGGTGTAAGGTTAAGTGCGGATGGACTTTCGCCATTGATCTCTATCCAGTCTTCCTCTTTGCATCCAAATACCCCCTCTTTTCTATCACCTATGATACTGTTTCTTACCATATTTTCTTTGGTCTACCTCTTAGTAATTAAACTTGTTGCCTACATTTTAGAATTTGTTTCGGAATCATATTTTCATTCATCCTATTTACATGTCCGAACCATCTAGGTTGATTTCTCTCTATTTTATTTTCTAAGCTTTCTGCATTTACTTCATCCCTTATTCTAGTGTTTCTATTTTTATCTCTTCTTGTTTTACCTACTAATCTTCTGAGAAATCTTATTTCTGCTGCTTGTAACCTATTTTTATCACTGCTATTTAGAGTCCAGGATCCACTTCCGTATATGAGTGTTGGGCAGTATATTGAATTATAAATAGACATTTTAGTTTTTGTTGTAAGCTCCCTTTTGCTAACAAAAGTATCCCCTAATTGATTATAGACTTTAGTTGCTTTGGAAATTCTTTTATTTATTTCTTCTTTTAAACTACTGTTAGAATTGATAATCACTCCTAGGTATTTATAGGTATCAACTTGCTCTAATACTTCTCCATTTAGTTTAATTTCATGGCTGTTTTGTTCTCTACTTATTATCATAGTTTTTGTTTCCTTTGACTTGATTATTAGCCCTTTCTTTATAAGTTCTCTATTGAGAATACTAATATTATCTTGCAAATCATTACGTGTTTGTCCGAATACTACTAAGTCATCTGCAAAAGCTAACATTTTTAGTTGGACTGGTTTCATTTTCCACATGCGTACACTAAGTGGCCTCGTTCCCTTGCACTGTTTTGAGATTGTAATCATAAGTATTATAAACAATAATGGGCGTAAAATACACCCTTGTATAACACCTACATCTATTTTAAATGTCTTTGAGGTTTTTCCTGAAATTCGGACCATACTTTCTGGTTTATTTTTAAAAGATTTGATTGCCTCAATTAAATTATCCTCTACATCATGTTCTTTCAAGGCGCTCCAAAGTTCTTTCCGTTTCGCTGAATCAAAAGCTTTTTGTAAATCTAGGAAATCCAAATGTACTGTCTTATTATACCTATAAGTTGTTTCACTGATTTGTCTCAATGTGTATATGTGGTCTTGTACTCTTCTTCCTAGTCTAAATCTACTTGGGAATTATAGACTGATAGTGGGATAATGTATATGAGTTTATCTTCTACTTTATGCCTTAGCCTAAATATATATATCATTACAATAATATCTCATTGACGATAGTATATTATGGTACGTATTTGGGTCTACAAATGTAGAACTTGTCAAAAAAGTTGGGGAAAAAAGCATGTAATCCAAACGTGCGTTACAAAAAGTATACCACGAAGGTTCATGTATTTTCTTCTGATGGACCCAAACTACTGATTAGCCATCGTAGTATTTTTACCCCGTGGGGAATCTTGTCTACTATATGCATATTTTCACATTGTACATAAAACCACGCATTGATTCCTGGTTGTCTGCCACACTGCCATCACCGAAGGAGATCAAGAGTGTTTTGGCGCCGTAAATTTATTTTTAAAACTCAATCTAACTGACTACGATGCTAACAGTTTCCCGGTACTTTTTACTTTTACTCCATCAACATCAGTCGAATGAGCATGACCTCTTTTTTTACATATTTCTCTATCCTCCATTGATGTAAGCAACTCTTCTCTGGTGAGTCAGATAGACATAATATGAAGGGAGTTTTCTTACTCAATGTCGGAGAATTGAATTTCCAATTTTGTTGCCGGTTACGGTATTTTAGTTACTTCACCTTGATATTTGTGGGCAGGTATGAATCCTTAGGGGAAAATTGGCACTTGCCGGTGTGGTTTCATACCCAGTTACTAGCAGAGAAAGATATGTTAGTGTGATGAACCTAGCAAGCTGGTCTAATCTACGCTCTCCAAGGACCTTGGAAAGTCTTTGAATGTAGGATAATTGATGTCAAGTATGTCAGCTTGTACGGGGACACGGACTATAAAGTTGCCCTATATATTGGGGCCGGTGGTGGTGGTGGTGGTGGTGGATGATGATGATGATGACGACGACGACGACGATGACGATGATGATGATGATCACGGTGACGACGATGACGACGACGACGACGACGATGATGATGATGATGATGATGATGATGATGATGGTGATGGTGATGGTGATGGTGATGACGATGACGATGACGATGATGACTATGATGGTGATGTGATGAATGGTGGTGGTGGTGGAGGTAATGGTGATGGTATGATGATAGTCCATATTCCAAGTAAAGGCTCACAGACTTAACATCATGTATATCCACTGGCAGACCGTGTGATCGAATGTTCTTCTCAACTCTAATTGAGAGCATATAGTAGAGCAGCCACTTAGATGTATCATACTAACATTGTGACAATATATGTCACTGTCTGTAGATGGGTGCATATTCACGCTGAGTCGAGTGTGGAAAACGATATGTAAAGAGCCTTTCCCAATCTTTTGATCGGTACCTTCTACTAGAATTCGATTATGGGATATCACGACCTCTAAGCCGGCAGCACAAACACTCGGCCACCGACCCCATAAAAAATAATGACACATTTAGTCTTGTGTTCATGGTCTTCCTGCTCTGTAGCATTCGATGGCCATCTATTTGCCGCAGCTGGACTTATTTATTGATTCAAGCATACGAAGTTCAAAGTTCAAAATCAAATTCCTGTTTACAATGCTTTTCATTAGCTTTTGAATTATAATATTATATTAACCCCTTTTAATATTTCTTCACACGCAATCCTTTCTGCGGGATTAAATTCTAACTTTCATTTCGAGAGATTCTGTTTTTTCTTCATCACAGGTTGGTATTTATGCTACCTAAATGTTTATGCTCCAAATCCATCCATAACAATGAACAATCAAATAATTATCCGACAAAAATGAACATCATCATCCATAGCATCAAATCTCTATCGCCCACTTGAGAAAGCTAAGATAAGATAAAGTGCATCGTCATTGTCCAAAACTGGCACCTTTTCTTGTTGATACATGGTTTTTATGTACTCAAACTTTCGCTCATTCTGTTATTTACCTACCACCACACAATCACTTCATACAAAAAGTCAATTTTATTTTTAACCACAGCAATAAAACAAACGAAAAACAGCAAATGAATTATACTTACATACAGGTACATAAACGACAACAATTGCATGATGAACGACGCGAGTAAATGGAAGAAAATGTTTTCATATCAAGCGATGGTGATAGTTACAATTTGATGGATGATGGTAAAAAAAATAATTCTAGGCCCGTATCTTTCTTTATTGCATATATCAATACATGGACTTTTTTTTACATTGGGATGGGGTATTTTTTCATCCAGGGAGCTAATTGATTATATGAATTTAACTTTTTCAGAACAGTACAGACAGTGTAATTTATTTAAATTTGAAAATTGGCTATGTCTGCGATGCCTTATGTGATTTTTCTCTTTTTTTATTGCTCTAACTTACTTTCTTTCTTCTTTTTTTGCAAAATAAATCGAAATCTATACTATTTGGCAAGTGTTGATTTTGTTCCTTACTGCGTGTGAATTATCTACAGACCAGTTGTTGCTGTGTCTGTTTTGTCTTAATTCTGTGTATCTTTTCAAGCCATAAAAGATCAAAGAACCCAATCTTTGTGTTCGATCTTTCTGTATTGATTTTTAGCCCCATTTGTTATACCCAGCCCGCTGTTCAGTCCGGAATGGCCAAGGCACAATGCGTCTGTTGATCCCCTTGTTTAAGATTTAAATAATACATGGTGGAACCCAGAACATCACACCCAGAACATCACACACAGCCAGCGCATAGCTGAACATTACTTTGGAAGTTGTTTTTAGTCAAGGATTCAATAATTTCAGGTGATAAACACACCTCTGAATACGTCATCTCATTCTTTTTTCAGCATTACACCACTTACGTAAATAGTTGATAGTTAGGGGAAAAGTATGGGTAGTCATACAGCTTCGTATGTGATGATAAACAATACAAGGGGCGTTTCGTGTTCCCCCTTTCTCAACTACAAACAATTAAATGATTAACAAGAATGACACGAATTTTAATCGTTTAATTGTTTGTAGTTAAGAAAGGGGAAACCCGAAACGTCCCTTGTATTGTTTATCGTCACATACGAAGTTGTATCATTACCCGTACTCTTTTCCCTTACCAGCCTCAGGCATCCCATCTCATTTTTGCTTCTCACAGTTGATAGACTAGTTGCTCTTTCGACAACTTTAGTGTTCACCATCGAATTATTTTAAAACATCAGGTGTTTTCTACCATGATGGTAACCCTTTTAGCGATTATATATTATAGATATGCGACAGCCCGACTATTGTCACATCATTGCTCATCCCTTAATTTTCTGTTCAGTACTCTCACGCAAAGAATCGAATCCCATCTTGCATTTTCATTACTTTCCATTAAAAGAGTTCTCGTCTTTTATTTCCGTGTTTTTTTCTTTACCATTTTTGGAGACGTCAGGCTCTTGCAACAGTGAATTGCGTCTTATCTCTCGAACCATTTCGGTTTAAAGGTAAATATTATTAATAATGCCTCATGTTTTTATATTGCTTTGTGTTATCAGGTCTTGCTCTTGCTTTATGTAAACCTTGATCGTTGGTCTTGAGTCTCAGCTCTTACCAAACTTCAAAACAAGTTGAGTTGAGACTGAGAATAATAATAATAATAAGCTATGATTTAAGTTTGTCTCGTCTAGACTCTTCAAGTTCAAGTTACATCATGTACCTCATCTAGTCTAGATCTAGGAGCCTGAAGTTGTAGCTAGCCTGTTAGGCTGGTGATACTGAACAGAACTGTCTGTAACTAGATATAAATATATAAGATAGACTTAGTAGTAGTAGACATGGAGAGTTGAGCAGCAAAATTCTCTGATGACAGTTGACTTAGTTTAGTGTTACTGACTGCTAGGTTAGCATTCATCATCAATAAAAAATAATAAAAGTCAAAGCCAAACTCAAACCTCACATATCTAGACAATCTGTCAATCCTAGAACTAATACTTATGCCATGTAAGAACAAGGGGTGCTGTAGAAATTGTAATTTGAATCATAAGTTAAGTCATATATGGCAGTGAGCCGTACACTTCATTATATGAATATTGCCTTGACAGTTTTGGGTTCCAGACGGTCACCCATCCATTCACTAGCTACGATAAATGTTGATTCACAACACCAACTTTTGAGTTGTTCACTATTCGGCTGCCGACGCCCCTATGTGAGGTAAATATGTATGGCAACGGCACAGCTGAGTTGTTTATAATACAACAATGAAATCAGGTTCCGATTTCCTTGGATCTAGGAGTGTTGGATGGAACTCTTTAGTGGGGCCAAGGAAAGAAAGTCTTAAATTAGGGAAAAATGATCACAATAAAAACGAACACTTGTCAGCAAAAATGATCAAGACCCATCTCTACTACTATGTACTACCACTTTCAATTAAGACAGTTATATCTTTATACATGTAATGTTTAAATCTTAACTTTATTTTCTCTTGTGTTAGTAACAGAAAAAGCTAAGTATTACAGATACCTCAGCATGGATAAAGAATATCACCATCAAATACATTTCCAACAAAATGACGGATACAAAAAAGTTGCGGGACCTGCCACTGCTCCTAAACCCTACACAGCAACTCCTACGCCTTATAACCCTGGTGAGTTCTTATTCATGATGTTTGGGGCTGACTTTGATAAAGCATCTTAATGACTTAATGACTTGTATTAAGGTCATTCTCAGGGGGATTCTTTACTTTCTTCCAATGCGTTTGAAAATAAAAGCATCCGATTATCTAGCTACCTTTGTTAGGGTAGGGTTGACTATCTTGTTCTGCTTCACTCACATTGTTCGTATTTTATCTTTTTAGGAGTCCAAAGTTATCGACCTGTTCGTGTAGGCAATTACCAAGAGGACAGCGTTCATTATCCCCCGCCTCCTCCACCGGACAACATGCAGTACAACTACAGCCCTGAGGATGACTTCCCTCCTCCACCTCCCCCGGCACCTCCACAAGCATATGGAGAGGAGGACCCTCACATTTACAGTAATGTCTACTCTGGAGAAGCCAGATTTATGAGGACGGATGAGTACAGACCAGGACCACAAGCACAGTCAAGACCTGCTGAACCTATAAAGGGTAAAAAGAAAACAGTGTATGACAAATCATAAATGTCTCTATGGTATATAATTTTTGGGTGTTTTTTTGTAGATGAATGAAAGTAGATGTTAATATATAGGCAGTTTTTGGGATATTTCCTGAAAGAGGTATCTATGATACTGTCGTGCATTTCCACATTTGGTATGCCCCAATTATAAAGACTAAATAACGTTTATATTAATCCAACTAAAAGAATAGTAGCTACTCTGTCCACAGTTGGATTTGTTATGATAATATACTAAACCTAAGACAGTGATCTTGTCAATTGTCTTTGTTTGGGGGACTGCATCACTATCTTACTATTTTTTTTGCCATTCTTCATTGACATCATGATATTATTTTCTTTCAGTGCCTCAGTATCCCGATCACAGTCACAAACCAGAATCAAACTATGCCAACATTCAAATTAACATTGCGCCACCAACCCCGACCAGCAAAGACAGTGGTTATCAATCTCGATCTGAAGTCCATACATACGAGCCCATTGGTGAGATTTCATATCCGAAGATTATATATATATATATATATATTAATATTAATATATAATATATATTAAGATAAAATTATTCTAATTTATATTGCACTATATAGATTATGAAGCCAGTCAGAGCCTTTTGCCATCAAGTCGAGACCTAGATGTAGCCATCATTAGACTGTTGCCATACTACCTGGCTCTGGTCAAGCGAGCGATAGCCGAGCAGTGATCTTGACGGCTTGGATGGCCACAACTCTAATGGTTTTAGGAAAAACAAATGCGAGAAGATGAAGTATAGTATGAGATTAAAACTCACAGCTAACACCCACCTCACAGTGGTCGCTGATGTGGTCTCTTAAACTATGATTTATACGTGAGTAATCACTGCGCTGCACAAGGCATTGTAGGAAGCTTCTTACTCAGAGTCTCCATATGAACTGCGGTCCATTCTTCATTAAATGGTTGGTGAGTGTTGCTGATAGGGTTTCCTTATGTTTCTCCTTCTTTTAATTCAATCGATGGTCTTGGTTAAGTCACTCGCCTTTGGTTCAATTAGTCATGGTCCTAGTCGAAGCATTGGAATTTTTTCTCAAGAACTTGATCCCACTTTGTGGCGCTGCACTGCGTCTAACGCCTGGGTTATTCCGGTCTACCCTCAGAATAGGCCCTGAAGACAAATTTCTCCCTGGGACGAATAAAGGGAATTTTTATTATTATTATTATTTTATTTTAATTATACATCTCTCCTTCATCTTTGTCTTTCTTCATCGATTTCTTTTTTTCTACGCTGTAAAATACTGTCTCCTAGCCTTAGCTGTCTATGAGGCAAAATAATGAACTATTCAAAGTTTTTTGGGTTGTTTTTTTTTTGTTTTTTTTTTAATTCCCATTTAGAGTGCTATGATTGGAGAATGATAGTGGCTGTAGAAATTATGCTCCAAAACACTTGATCCGAAATGCTTGGGGCCACAATAATAATTTAGGATTACTGCTTTTGGATTATCCTATTTACAAGGTTGACAACTCATTGTCCCACTTTGGCAGGGTATTTCACTATTATCTCCCTTGCAAACATGACCTCGGTGCCTTCAGCATTTTTGATTACTTATGTGCTTGAGTTTTACTAAGTCGAGTTTGGTTTAATCCTTTTAAAATTTCACATTAGGGAAGGTTGATATATTTCTGACTAGGTGGTATTTACGGTTTAAACAACAGTGAAGCCAACCTTTAGGACGAAGCATTTTGGAGTATAATGATTTACCGGTAAGGGTTTTGTGATAAATGTACCACTTCCACTTTCTGTGTTGTCAGGTTCCCGAGGAGGTATGACTGGTCAGAATATCCCAAGTCAGGAGCGACCTCTACCAGGGCCGATGGTGCCACCAAGTGGTCAGGTAATAAGATAAAACACATCTTTGTTGACCAAAATTATTTTTTTAAATTTATGGTGTTACATAATTTATATACAAAACAGTTGCTCTGTTTCCTTCCTTCCACATAGTTCTTTATTAAATTATAAAGATGATTTAATGAAAATGAAAAATGTATAAACATATGCAGATATAATAAATAAACTACAACAATTGAGAGAAATGATAAAACCTGTGATGTGTCAAAATATACAGCGTGCTGATATAGATGTTGATGTAGGTATAAGCATTTTTGATTGTTCTATTATTATTATATAATATATGACTGATATTATTCGTATTGATGATACTGAATCATTCAATAGAAGTAAACCAAGTTGACTAACCAAAGAAAAAGATGAATGTTGAGGGTATATGAACAAATTATTTTTTATTATAGTGCAAGGTAACTTTCAAACAAAGATCAAGACGTAAGATAAACTGTGTACTTTTGTGTCGTAACATGTTGCAGTATGAAATTTGATTTTAAGTAATAGAATGTGTATGATAAGATTTTATTTCATAATTTCAGGATTATTCCCAATCGGGCCCCATTTCACCACCGAATCAGAACAAACAAGAAAACGAAGCGGAGGTTGATGCCTTGACTGACTTGCTTCTCAAGAACATGACTGCCCCGAGTCAAGGGGAAACATCCGACTATTGGGGTAGGTAAAGATAAATAGATATGGGTTTTACAGTCTATATTCTTGTACAAGTACGGGTTCACAGTCGTAACATCATTTATCCCCCCGGCAGGCCATGTCATTCAAAGCCCTCTACCCCCTGGGGAGCATACAATAGAGCATCCTGTAAAGCACATCATACTAACATAGTGACAATTTCGTTCTTTTTCTTTTGCCGGGTACTCATTTATATGTGTCAAAGTGAAAAAAATCAAGAATAGAGTTTTTCCCAAGGACACAGTTTGGGGCCTAGCATTGTTAGGATTTGAACCCTGGATCTCTCAATCTGGACCATGGCGGCCTAACCACTCAGCTGCCGATGCCAGATAGAAATGAATTGAATTACTGTACAGCACTCATGTGATCAAAATGGATTTTAGTGCAGCTCTAAACAGGGGTTGAGTAACAGCACCACAGACATTAATGAATCCTCTATATATTTATCATCAACGTTGACCCTTACAAATCTTCATCCTTGAAAAAGAGGAAACCTAAAATGTCCATTATACTGTTAATCATTGACTCCCCAAAGTGACACCATTCCCCCTGCGTTTTTCCATTTGAGCAGACAACCAGCTCTTATGTATCAACACTGGTTTGACAAATGATCAGGGTTGAGAGAGATGATTGAAACAATTTGTGATACTAAGAATGTAATAAATATATGCAACAACATCTATTCATTCAGGTTTGTGTGCCCGATGTGGTAGCACGGTTGCTGGGGAGAGCAATGCCTGTACAGCGCTAGACAATGTCTATCACAGCAATTGCTTCACTTGTGTTGGATGTAGTAAGTACAGTAGTTAAAATGTTTTTGTCGTGTTTGGTCCAGTTACATATCATCCCCATACAAGTATAGGCTCACAGAGAGAATAGAAAGAAATAAGCTTGTTCTCACTTCTAAGTATGTCATAAATGGAACAAAGGATGCTGTAAAAGATATTTGTTCGTAAGCAGCATGGAAAATTGACACAAGATGGTTCAAAGAATTAAGTAATTCCAAATAATGTAGAGAGGCAAGGAATTTGATGTTGGAAATATAGGGAGTAGTTGATGCAATGAGAGGGAACTGGTTTAGACATAGGGAGAACATTTTCTCAAATTTAATGTTGAGTAACATGACACTGAAACTGAAACGTACCATATGTTATTGATAAAGAGGAAAAGGAAGAATGATGCCTGATGCTGAAAGGTATTATACAGGTTGTGATTTGAAAACAAAACATGTTCATGCATTGTGCATAATTTATCATGATTTGCGGCGGTTTGGAGGATGAGTATAGTAATAGTATTGATTTATCATATTTGTCTCTGTGGTTTAAATTTCAGTGTTGATTACTTTTACTGTCTCTTCTCTCAGATTGCACTTTGCATGGAAAGTCCTTCTTTGCCATGGAAGGCAAACCGTACTGTGAAGGGTGTTATATTGTAAGTATCAATCAAAAAGGCCAATTTTTAATTGATGTTATGACATTCTATCTAAGCGTTAGGGTCATTCTTCTTGGTTTGGTTCTTGGGGGATGTGCAGCCTCCTTTCATCCTGCTGATCAAAACTGGGGGCATGGGGCTGGCTCACTCCTACAATGTTGTATGATATTACTGGATAAGCTTTGTGTTTGTTATCTGTTCCCTGTAATACCGTAATTAAACAGTGTAGGGACCAACTCAGAGTCTGGCCGAGGACAGTGTA
>JARFNW010152682.1:0-18735 GCA_031763155.1 Dirona albolineata
GAGAGAGAGAGAGAGAGAGAGAGAGAGAGAGAGAGAGAGAGAGAGAGAGCCATGACAACACTTTATTAATTTGGGGAGTACTGAAAATAAAATTGAAATCCTTATATTCAATTTTGGTACTCAGCTGATCAGTACATTAAATCCCTATTTTTCATTATTTCATCATGTCCCAAAGCAGAATGACCTTTGGGAATTTGAAACTAACAATTTCCCACAGTCCATCACACACCAATCAACCAATGGATGAGACGGACAGACAGGGCCAGGCCGTATACACATACCCTATGTTAACCGATAGGACATCTGTGCAGCCAATTAATGCTGACATGTTATGAGTATATCGCAGAGGGCTCATCACCTGTGCGTCTATAATTTCTGATGCAGAATCTTTCTAGCCATGTGTAAGGTGATGAGTGGTGTTAGTCCTCATTGTCATTTGGGTTAACTACCATTTGTCATGTACACCCTTCAGAGCTTGACATACGGCTGGTCCCTTCACTGCTCTATGTGGTATAAAGGGGACTCGATAAACGACAACAACAACGTTATGAGTATAAGAATTCAATACAATTATACACAAAACAAAACATGACATATTTATGGTGATTCGCTGGCTGCACATGAAGGGTTTGGTTGCAAAACGCTATATATCCATTTTTTGGAGTTTCCATAAAATCACATTTTAATTTTCTAGGGGTGACAATGTTACCCTTATGATCTACTTTTTTTTGTTTTTTGTTCTTCATACCACAATAACATCCTGTACCAAAGGCCAGAATTTTTTTTTTGACAACTGATTTTTTAAGAGTAAATTTTTTTTATTTGTTTGCAAAACGCTATATATCCCTGAGATTTGGCCGCAAAATGAGATATATCCAGGTGTAAATTGGCAAAAAAAATTAATTTGCCAAAATAAAACATAGATAATTCATATATATATCAGTATCGTTAACAAAGAAGCTCGACAAAACGAATGGTTGCCGATATGACTGCATGCTATAGTCGGCGCTTTCCCGCTTCCATCATGCCTTTTTAGCTTCTTCGTCTCACGATCTCTGGCTGGAGTAAATTGTTTTTTGGGGTTTTTTTGGTGTTTCAAGCGGAATAACAGGTTCGATCATGCTATCAAAATCATTCAGTACTGTTACAGGTGACGCCATTTCGTTCGATATGTAGAAATCACGTGACTGGAAGGCGGCTGTTGATTCGCAAGCAAGCAAAGGAAGTTAATTGATATCGCGTTTTGCAAACAAACAAAGATTTATTGTTATAAATATCAATGGAAATATCGCATTTTGCTAAATGAAATTGTTTGCCACTAAAGGTCTCTGACCTGACGATTTCAATGGTGCCCGAATATTATTTTTTTCAAAAATGGCGTTTATCGCGTTTTGCAACTAAACCCTTCATATATAAATAAAGTTCCCATGGACATATTATAATTCTATCTACCGGTGGCGTAGATATCTCATAGCTGCGAAAGTAATTTTGAAAAATTGCAATCATTGATCATAAAATTATTTTACTTTTTTTTCTCCATTATTCTAGATGAACAGAAGTCACTAAGTGCTAAGTACAATATGAATTGTACCATTAGGTATCAGGAACAAAAATAGATAAAAAGTGAATACCGTAATACTCATTAGTTAATAATAGGACATTCAGGATACAATCTATTATTAAAACAAGGTGTAGAGGGTAAATTTGTATATTATGTTTAGTCTATTCCTATTCGTAATGTACTCTATAATGTACACTTATATATTATAATTATATATTGTGTATACATGTATCTTTCCCAGCTGAGTTGTTGTGGAATGTCTAGTGAGGGCTACAAAGACTGGAACAACAACCCCTATTACAATTGTACCAAAGAAAACAAAAGTCCCTTGGCTTGTGCTGTACCACATTCCTGCTGCGTCAAACAGGATACTGTCTATGTAAGGACTTGTTCTATTTGGCGTGAATGGCGTTATGTATGTTGCTGTCATTGTATGTAATGACAATGAACTTGGTGAAAACCCTATCTTTTTTATTCGAACAATTTCAACAGCTTGAATGGATTTGTATGTTAGACTTATTGATGGTGTTGGTGTATGTGTATGGATTGTTATTGTATGTGTTGGTGTATGGATTGTTATTGTTGGTGTATGGATTGTTATTGTTGGTGTATGGATTGTTATTGTTGGTGTATGGATTGTTATTGTTGGTGCATGGATTGTTATTGTTATTGTTGGTGTATGGATTGTTATTAGTGGTGTTCGTGTATGGATTGTTATGAGAATTACAAATCATAAAATTGTAAAATTTTCTTCTTTGCCACAGTCAGACATTGGTTTTGAGTGATATGACGCATCTTCATATTATATTGAATTCTAATGAATTAAAGGAATTAGATATAATTGCCTTTATTTTTGTTGAAAAGTGCACTTTGTAATCAGGTATCTTCCTTTCTTTTTTTATCTGTAATCTATGTTACTCTTTTGGTGTCAGGTTAAACCATTGTAAATTCATTTCTTACGTAAGATTCTTTTCAATTCTACATTTTATATGTTCATCCCCTCCTATTTTCTGTCTTTGGTTTACTTTGGGGCATCTTATCCTGCTGCTTACAATAAGTAGGTATTATCCTTCTAGTATGAAAAAAATCCCTTACACATGGCAGTATCATCATGATATCTCTCGAAGTATCAGAAGTTTTTTATTGTTGTGAAATGTACTTTGCACACACATATAGTGTGAATTATTACAAATATGTCACAACATGACACATAATATAAATATCACATTCAGATATATTCAGTCAAATATCTGACTCGCTTCATCTTTGCATGAGACGTGATTATGCTAACCAATTATTTTTTTCCAGCTTACACTTTGTCATCATATTATTGTAGCCATGAATTTGTGTTTAATATTTTTCAGCCTGGTGTGCCGAACATCTTATGTGGAAGCAATTCTCTCAATGAAAAGGTAAAATTGATTGACAAAAATTTTGTTAATGCTCTTAAATATGATATATTTCGAAAGACTAGTCGGTCAGATTCACATGATTAAGTTTCTTTGTTTCCTAAATAAGCAATTACAGAAAAGACTGGATACATCGACATTAATTAGGACTGTGAAATAATTGTTATGTAAGAGAAAGTTGATGCCTTTTGATTACAGTATTTCTGATTAAGTGAAAGAGTCAATGGATACATAATGTTTTTACTGTATTTTGATTCATCTTGCACTGTCACTCTGTGTTGTTTATTATTTTCATGGCAGGCTATTGGTTCGACCAGCAACATTTACCACGTGGGGTGTGTGTCGGCTGTCATGAGACTTGCTGAGGCCAATCTGCTGGTTGTTGGGGGCATCATCATCGGGTTTGCACTACCTCAGGTACGGTTGTAGGGAAGTACCAATGCTTGTTTGACATAATCTCTTGTGAAACATTAGTTAGAGAGGCTTTTGTCTGTCACATTACTTTTGCGGCTAATATCTGATGATGATTTCACAATTATGGAAGCAGTCCCTAAGAAATGACAACAGAAGCCATGTTGTTAGAGGCTGTTGTTTAATGGCAGGTTGCTATCAAATCTAGATTTGGCCTGCCTTGTCTCTTAAGTAAATGAGTAAATGAACATTTATATAGCGCATATTCACGGTCGTCACCATGCTCTAAGTGCTTTACATTTGCCTTGGGAAAGCAACCGAATATTCAACACTCAAATACACCACACGCAGCCTGTTAGGCGTAAAAATACAATTTTTTTGACAAGGGCTAGGTTGTTTACAACCGAGTAAGATGTCCAGAGGTAGGCCAAAAAAGATAGTATTGTAGGAAGACATATATATATAAGGAAATGGATTTGATTGGCAGATGGGAATGGAAGGAGACGTGACTGGGACTCATGTAGGATATTTATTCAAAGTAATTCAAACCTAACACAGAGAGGTGCAATAGGTAGCCTATTGAGAAAAAAGAAAGTAAGAAAGCTCTGTTAACTTGAACTTCATGCCTTTGACAATTTCTTGAGCTTGTATAACTAAGTGTGAGTGAGTGTTATTATATTTTCATGTTATGAACTTAAACATAAAAAAGAAAAAAGATGAATGTATTGAAGTGTTGATGTATTGTTACTGAATGGTTTTTGCCTTCAGAGGTGGATCAGATATTATCAGATTCAAACAAAGGTCAAACTATTTTAGTGCTACTAACGACTTACTGTAATTTTTGGACAATTGAAAATGCTTCTTTCAAAATCAGTGTTGGTCCCAACTGGTTTTTTTAATGGTCTCGTTATTGTTATTTCTTCTTATGCCCAATTGTATTCGTAATAATCTGATATAGCGTTAATCTGAAATGAATTGTCAGGGCTCGAGAATGTTGGATAAATTGTTTTCAAGCGTAGTGTTTCTACATGGCTCACAATTCTCTGTTTTGGATTGTCTTTGCAGATTCTTGGTATTGTTTTAGGAAGAACTCTGGATGGTCAGATAACAGATCAACTCGCACGCTGGAGACGCTACAACGGAAGAAGTCCTGGTCTCTTAGCCAATCAAGTGTGACGTGATTTTTACACATTAAAATTTTTTTTTGAACACTACCACTCTTAAATCTAAGCTACCTGTGGTTTTAAATAGTTGCCATATTCAAAAAAGAATAACATAACAAAAGAGGTATTATCTGCGGTACTTTGGACTCATACAAGAAGTGCCTCAGACAAAACTACATGTGTGCTCAGAAGGGATATTTGTATGCTTTTTGTGCTGCCCGATACAAGTCAATGAATTGTTAGCGACTCACATTGTTACAAATTGTTAAGGAGTTTGTACATTGTAAAATTGTCAACTCCATCCACTTTTTCTGATAGGTTAATTGATATTTTCAAACCACATTTTTGTTTAGTTTTGCACTTTTAGAAAAATAGTTGATCTTGACTTTACATGAGCGGTTGCTTTTCTATGCTCCCTCATAAAATTTATTTGATGATTTTACATTACCGGTATGTGGAAAGAAACGAGCCAATCCAATAATGACGTGGCATGAAAGTCTTACTCCAAACTAGAGGGATGGATGGATATTGACGACAGTGCAGGCAGTTCTGCAATGTAGTATTTTATACAAAGTAAATAAGAATTTACTTTCAGATAATTAATATGATATTATTCAATTATTTATTTTTTGGGTGGTAAATGAAAAGTCCTCCTCTATCTCAAGTATAAAGGTGCTAAAACATTGAATTTCTGTATTTGTTCAAGGCATCTCTTTCTAAATTTTTTGCTCATCAAGTTCAAGCTCATTTGAATGGGGTTAATATGATTTATAGGTGTCCACTTTTGGAGGCTATTTTGTGCGTTGACTGTATAAAGTAGAGGTACTTGACATCTCGACTGTATAAATTAGAGGTACTTCACATCTCTCTTGGCAAGTGTACTAGAAGTAGAAGGCGCCATGTGGAGATGAAGAAGACGGCCTGCGGCAAGGGGGTTGGAGGGGGGAGGGGGTGGTGTTGGTTCATGGCTATATCATTGAAATTTGTGTTGTCTGCGGCTGAGTGGTTTGGCTATCTGGCTCAAGATCGTGAGATCCCGGCTCCGAATCCTGAAACCATGCCCTATGTTGAGTCTTTTGGAAAGACTCTCTTTAAACATGTTTTCCTGATTTGACTGAGGTGTGAATGAGCACCTGGATGCAGGTTGAGAAAGATATTGTCATTATGTTAGTACGGTGCACCTATCTAACAAGCTGCTCTACCAATACGCTCCCCATGGAGTTTATAGAGGGGCTTTGAATGGATGGCACAGCCTGTTGTGGGGCGAAAGAGCTAAAGTCTGTACTTGTACATTGAGACAGACTATAAACCTATTTTCATTATTCCAAGTATTATGTCTGAACGAATCATTTTATGCCACTTTATGAAATATGAAATGAATTATCTAACTATTTTTTTATTTTCTGTCTTGGGCAATGTGCAGTGGTCCTACAGGCACAGGATGTGTTGCGATACTTAATTGTTTAAAAAAAAGGGATTTTTGAAATTTGATTTAATGTTGATCGTTGAATAGCTCTAGTTATTTTACAATGTTTCAAAATATTCTAGCTTTATAAATTGGGTTGAACATTAATGCTGCTGTATGTTGCGTGTGTGCTAATATGTCATTGAGATTGTATGTGTGTGTACCTGCCATACATGTATAACATGGAAAGGAGGGCATTATGATTAGAGATCTGACTTTTGCTTGCTCAAAAAAAAAGTTATTATTATTATTATGCTAAATAATTTATGTCTCTTTCTACAATGTGATTTGTGTTTGTATTTATGAATAATTTCTTTTTCTATTGATTGGCATAAATTTTTTGCTTTTTAAAAGAGTAAGAGAAAAGAAACCAACATATATTTATGGAACTCGCCAATGTAAGAAATGATGTTTGAGGAATCTGTGAAATATGTAACGGATGAAAAAGCATATGGTTAATAGATGATGATGACTTTGATGAATGTGTGTGGGACCATCATTTAGTGATGGATTTGATCTGCAATCTTGCATCTGTCAAACCCTTGAAGAAGGTGAAAAATACCTGAAATCAAGCAAAAATCCTAGAATTCAAAGAACAAAACAGTATTGTCCAAAGGTTAGTACTAGTACTGGCATAACAAACAGGCTGCTCCTACTGTATCTCGCCGGGAATTGCCAAGGGCATTGAATAATTCAGGCTGGGGGGTGGGTGTAGAGATTATATACCCATCTTTACTCTTACTTCTAGATCAGTGAATACACTATAATGCTGACAACGAAAACGGTTACAGCCAAATACATGTGTATAGTATACAATTTTTTGTCACATTTCCTGTTTTATTGTTGTTTTCAATGTCCAATAGCCAATACAGTCATAACAACATTGTTCATCGTGGAAGAAATATTACTTGTCCCTCGAGTTAGATTGTATCCTAGTTTGATTTTATTACATCAAAGGAACTTGAGGGCATCCATGACTTTATTCGCATTGATCCAATAGTTGGAAGGAATGGCAAGTGTTGATGTCATATGGCCCACTCCACTTATCGCTTCTCCTCCGCAAATAACAGAACTAATTCTATATAAAAGTCATTGCTTAATCACAACTCACTCTGGTTTATCACAACTCCTTGGGTTGAGACTTGACCACTAATTGGGTTTATAGTACATTTTTACAAATTCAGTGATCATTTATCAATTGCCCGAAAAGCACTAACAACAACACATGGACACATGCAGCACCTGTCTGCCTTGGTACACGCCTTAGATTAAGACACACAATAAGATTTCCAAACCTGCAGAAACATCAGAGGGGAGAGGTTATGGTCTTACTTACATGAATTACGTTCTACATTCAAAGTTCTATTTTATTATTTTCTGACGCTTAATTACAACTTCGGTCAATCACAACAATTTTCCCATTCCCGTAGAGTTGGATTAAATGGAGTGGATTGTACAAAGTGGTGATACATCAACTGAACATTATGGGCTTTTATTTTGTGCCTTTTTTGCTGAAACATTTTTTCCTATCCCGGTACCTTTTGAATGGACTTAAAATAATACTGAGACTGAGAGTCATTTTTTTTCCCTTTTTTTTTTCTTCTTTTTTTTTTCTTGTATATTTTTTCAGTCATTTTCAAATTTATTGGATGACTATGATGATCGACCCATGTGCAGCTCAAACCTTGCAATCTATCTTCATATATGATGTATGATGTCAGCGCTTTTTCATCCATTTTAACTTGTGGCATGTTTTCTACATCTCCGATTCTTTATTTCCCGTTTCTCCTTGTGTCAACCCAAGCCACTTTACTTTCTGTATCATAATGTATAAATTTGATAACTTTTTCTTGATAGACGATGCAAAGATAACGAAGATATTAAAAGAGGAGATTTTACTCTTATAACTACACCCTAGTGGGGTGTCGTCAGGAAAATAAATACATATTATAATTCACTACTGGGAAGATAAACTGAGTCAGATTTGCTTTCTTTTTTTTCTCTATTTTTCTGATCTATTATTTTAACTATATATTTACTTACCTACCTTTGAGATTGTTTTGATAAGACTTTAAATTGCCAATGCTGATTGTATGTATATTTTACTATGTCTCCTTAAAGTTAAAGTTGTATTGGAATGTTTTTCGGTAATCAAAATGTATACTGGTACTTATATCTTTATTTTTTAATTTTTTCAAAAACTATATTACAATTTACAATGACTTTATTGTTATTGTCACCATCTTCATTGCCACCACCGTTACAATTACTGCTATCATGATCATCCCCGTCATTATCACCACGGTCACCATTAGCATCTTCATCATCATCACCACCATCGTCATTATTCTTACCACCATCATCATCGTCATTATTATTACCGCCATCACCTTCATCATTATCATCACCACCACCACCATCGTCATTATTCTTACCACCATCATCATCGTCATTATTCTTACCGCCATCACCTTCATCATTATCATCACCACCACCATCATCTTCATCACTACCACCACCATAATCATCTTCATCACTACCACCACCACCACTACCATCATTCATGTCTATACATGTGGTGGCAGGAGATGTCCTACATTACGTTCACTGATATAATCCTTCTGCCCCTGACAATCACCAATGTTATTTGTCTCGCTGATCAACGTCTAGTCTCAACTAAATACTACTACTACTATTATATTACCTTTTCTACCATCATACTTGCATGTCATGTCACGACAACAAAAAAAAGAATCTGAACTATAATTCTATCGCTTACAAATGGCAGCCAATAAAGATTCCTTTTTCTGTTATGCTCTATCATCATCATTCCCTTTGAGCAGCAAAATGTTTAGAATAGTTTTCAGTTTGTTTACGATTACAAATCCTTTTGTCCCTGTACAAAATATGCTGAATCTACATGTTGTTACTTCATGTTTGTATTGATCCAAATCTCATTTTTGTAGGATGAAAGATTAAAAATAAAAAATAGCTTCGTGTGATCTACAAGCTGATAGGTGAAATGAAATATGCTTTTTACAAAGACTTACCCATTTATATACAATTGGTGGATTTATTTTGAGGTGAAAATAATGCTCTGAAATTTTTGAAAATGTATTTTTGACATTATAATTTATATTTACATTTAATAAGTTCATTTTTGATTTTTTCTTATAGAGGGATGAATGAATTTGTAAGGTAGGACTGCAGTAGTCAATACAATTTGTGCATTTAACATTGGTGAATTTTTTATTTTTCTCTGCAAAACATTTACTCCTGTATGATCTGATAATTCTCTTTGCTTTAATTCAAATTTTAAAAATATTATGTATAATATTAATATATGCATCTGGCATAAACACATGACACCCAAAAAAAAGAGGATATTTAATAACAGTTTCGTTTCCCTTGGGGTTTCAGGTGATTGGGGGGGGGGGGGGGGGTAGGGTATTAAACTGAAGTTGTGGGTCCCAGATTTATTAATTGAATGGTAGTTGAGCCAAAGTGGTTTGGTTTGCTCCTACATGTGTAACTTGACCCTTGGGTGAGACCTGCAGTGTAGGTAATGGGGTTTCACTGTCTTATTTTTATTTTTAGTCTTTCTTCGAACTGTTCCAATACTGCTTGGCATTTTAAAATGTTTGTACAGCTTGCCAGCCAGTTTGTGACAGTCAACAGTCCCGTGTGTCATGGCTAGTCCCATTTGACAAAGCGTTTTGACAGTAACACAAAGCGTTTTGACAGTAACATAACAGTCTAAAATTGTCATTTCATTGCTAGCTCAGGTGACATTGATAATTTCACACACACCCACACACATATATTGTATAAAAAATATTCTGTTGTTATAATATTTCTCTCCAAAAGCTTATTTAAAAAAAATCAAAAATAAACAGGCGCAATTGCATTCATTGATTGCTTAAATTGATCTGAGTCTTGTTGGTTTCGTACCCAAACATATTTGTACGTTTGGTAAGTAAACAATACCAGTGAAGGCTACCTGATGTTGTTTGGTTTTTAAAAAAGATATATTAATATAATAAGTAATGGGTACATTCAGAGGAAAGGAAAACGGGTATGATTTGAAGGAAGGGTGCAATGCAGGCGCAGACAAACAAATGAAAAGGGTCAGTCAGATTCCGATGCGAATGGTTGATGGGCAGGGAGAGAAGGATTGAAGCTATGATGATATTTCTATTGCGATCAGTCCAAATGAGGTTTGAATTTTGGCATAGGCCTACCTATGGAGTTATTGGTATAATGGGGTTTTTTTCTTTCTTCTTTTTCTTTGTTTTCTTTTTTTGTCCGGGTTGGTATAATTCAAAATGTTATCTTTTTAAAATGTTTGTTTGATGTGAAGCCTATGCTGATTATGCATGGAGACTCATGACGTTTAAAGATGTGAAGCCTGTATTTGACTGGGAAAATTAAAAAAAAAAGTTGACTGGCCTCTTTCCTGGATCTGGGAATCCAGACATCCGACTCATTTATTGATCAGGTCAGGTCGCGAGATATCCTTGCCGTGTATTTTTTCATTGTGAGCTTAGCCCGCAACACTATAACTATAATGATCATTCAAAAGTTGTTGATTAGATATGATTGAGACCTCTCCATTTATTTCGGCTTATAAGCCTTTGTGTTGGATTGACGTTTTGAGACAAAAGTTAAAATAAAAGTAATAAATCTGGGAACAAAATTGTTTTTGGATAAGTCCTTTCTTATTTAAACCTCACTGGTTCATGCGGATGACTCCGTTAAAAGTGTCTGACGTGTTTTGCACAATTTTGACCGACATTGATGTAATATTGCTATTTGGGTACAAAATATATTTAAGGAAAAATCAAGAGTGATATGTTGTGCAACTAAGACTGTTGTGTTTATATAGTTTTACATGCTTCACGCTGAAGAGATGTGTGAAATAAAACAAGGGTAAATTCAAGTGTGTGTGTGTCTTGCAGTTCCTTCCTCTCTTGTGGTGGTTTGCAGTTTGTTGTACATGCGTCCTATTTACTCACTGCATGGGGTTAGTTTATATCCAGTTTTTGCTTCCTGGATCCTTGTGTTAAATTGTTTTCATGCAATTTAGTGCACCCCTGCCAAGTGATAAGAACGAGAGAAAAAACAAGACAAGTCCAAGTTGGTAAATCCGAGCGCCTGGTGTGATGCAACCCCTCATCATCATAGTTACAGGTGCGGGTTAGATCCCCAACTGTGCCCACTCTTGCTTTTCCTGTTTTGTCAAGAGCCTTTTCGTAAAAGTCCATAAAGTAGGCTACAGTCAGCCCATGAGTCGGATGATGTTTCGGTGTGACAGATTGATATGTCAAGAGTAAGTAGGGTATACATGAACATGTTTAAGTAATCGGTGGTGTGACCTGGTTTCTGCATCACGCCACTTTGTTTGTCACAAGGCAAGGGACCAAAGATCGGACACTATTTTCATCAAGAGAGAAGTAAAATGCGGTGCCCGAAAAGACAGATTAAGTAGCTCCATGCTTGCGTGTTCACTGTTATTTATTGCTGGCGAGGCGGTGGGCCGCGGACTGTGGTCATATTCTTTAATGGCTTTTTATGGCACTACACTGCTTTCCTGATATTTTCCATCAGCTTGTCATAAGTACCTATCTAGTAATCGCACATTGCTGGTGCCTGCTAAAATAATACTAGACTAACACTAACAATAATTTTGTCCCCTTTGCTCTCTTACACTTACAAACTTTCAGTCTTACAAGCCAAGGGAAATAACTCTAAAAACATAGGGCCTCAACACTCAACATCGTCTGGTGTATTTTTAAAAAATCTCCTATGCTATTATTACTATTACTATTAGGTACTATATTGTATTGTCAGTGTCAACAAATTACAAACGCCACACCAATCAGGCGACCGATACTGATGATAGTAGTATGGCCGGCGGGTAAACCTGATGTCAAAGACAAGGATATATAAATTAGTGGAGTTGGAGACCATGGTTCAGATTGACTGAAACTTGAAACTGCCCCCGTCTCTACTCGGCTAGTACTACAAGTAGTAACATACACTCCACGCACAGTTAGTTAGGTTAGAGTAGACTAGGCTAGTGGAATTCTCATTGTCTCAACGTTCAAAATGAAAATGGAGAGAACATCGTCTACTAAGTCTAATAATAAGGTTGCCTTGGTTACCGGTGCAAACACGTAAGTTGTCTCACTTCATATTTTGTTGATATATGTATAAATTTAGAATCTTATAACAATAACAGCTTGTCTTCGATAGAGTATTTTAGTTTTATGGTTGGGTAAATGTAGCCTATTATATATTTTAGCTCTATTTATTATTTTTATCGTAATCGTTCATTAATCGCTCGTAATCGTTCGTGTTACTATGTTTGTATGTTATTTTACTCATCATAATTTCAATTCAGGTTTTTTTGTTTTTAAAAAAAGTTGTAGTTTCAGATCAGATCTGATCTGAAACTACAATTTTAAAAAATAAATATATAAAACAAGTAAAATAACACGTATAGTAACACGAACGATTACGAGCGATTAATGAATGATTACGATAAAAATAATAAATAGAGCTAAAATATATACATCCAGGATGCAGCAGAGCAGTACTACTGTACTACTACTACAGTGGTACCATCTCCTAGATAGATGTCCAGCACTGAATGGTGTACATGTTATTCACGTAGATTATAAAATTTTGATCCCTTGTTTAATTTGTGAACATTTATAGGCCTTCCTCTGTGTGTCCCACCGTGTCATTTTAAGGTCCCCTATTTATAAGTATAAGTATAAAACAGTGTGTCTTGATTTGGCTTTATGCTGTCTATTATATAATTATATATTGTTTGGAGCTGTTGGTAAAGATTATCCCTAGACGTCTATATTCCTTAGCTGCATCTTCATTAGGACAATATGCCACCATATTTTTACAGTTTTATTTTTGCAGGCAATTGCCATAAAGTATCCTAGATAAGTGGTGGAGCTGCCACCTCAAGGCCTCTTTTTATCAGGCCCTTGTGACCTCTTTGTCTGGATCTTCATTATAATTATACGCCTGCCTAATAATATAGTTACAGTTGCACCTTTTTGGGATAGTTCTAAATCATGAGATCATACAAACCTCTCCACCATAAGGTGGGACACACAGAGAAGGCAGTTGTCTCCATCCTGGTAAATACTGAAAAAAAGCTGGATACTTTCCATTGTATGGATGGAAACCATTGAAGACAAGCAAGTGTTCAGCCCTCTGCATCTAAAAAAGCCAAAGCAGGCCTTGTTGATATATGAACTATATTATTTTGAAGCAATATAGCCACTGTTCCATATCCTATGTTAAAGAAAGGAGATTAAGTGAGATTTAAGAGAGTGTTGTGTTAGATTTTTGTTATTTGAATTTAAGAGAGAATTGAAACAAAATGGGTTCCCTGTTTAAAGGTAGTTTTTGTCACCATGCCCCATAGCAAGTGTAAAAGTTCCCATCTTTTCACATTGTATGCTGAGACTTCACCTTGTCAACAGACATGTTCCTACAGGTGTCTTGATGTAAGAGTTAGCACCCATGGAACTGGAAGAAGAAATGGGAGGATAGGTGTGGAAGTAGCTAGGCCAAGATTTCTTCGATAAAGTTAATTTTCATTGAAATGAAACTTTAAGGTGTTTGATAAAAATTCTCCAATATAGAAATAGGAAGTTATTTAGTTGATTTTTCGCATACTGCAATATGACCTCACTATTTGTGAAGTATAGAAAAATTTATGGAATGTGCGTTCAACTTTGATGTCCCTGTATGTAGATTGATTGGTAGGTAAAGTCCTGCCTACAGTGTTATTTTATCACTTTATTTCCCAAAATAAAATGCCTTTGGGTTTTTCAAACTACCTGATTTCTACTACTACTACTTTTATTTAATAATTGTTTTTTAAAACGTTTCCACAGAGGTGTTGGATTTGCATTATGTGAAAGAATACTCCAGAGATACCCAAACATGAAACTCTGTCTTTGTTGTCGCAGCAAAGAGAATGCAGAATTAGCAGCTGCAAAATTGCAGGAAACAAATCCTGTGGCCGCAATTTCCATCGTACTTTTAGACACATCCAGCATTCAATCTGTCTATCGTGCTGCCAAAGAAATTAGAAACAAGTTTGTATTTAAACCATTTTTTGGTTGTTGATTTTTAAGTGTGTAAGCTTTGTTTGTTATCTGTTCCCTATAGTACCATGCTTAACCAGTGTAGGGACCAGCTCTGTGTCTGGCCGAGGACCCTGTACAAGGCAGAAGGCATCGATATAGGCTCAGGTAAAATGAGTCAAGGTGCAAGTCTGTGCCCCACTAGTACAATGGCCTGATACAGAGCTGTACAATCTGTGGATTAAGATTTTTAAGGCCAGCAGCCCACTGTGCCAAAAAACCTTGTTTGGTACAAGAAGCAATACACTGCTCAATATCACTCATATCTGGACCAGACAACATTGTAGCCTTGGGTGTTCCAGCTATAGAAACTGAAAAAAGTTTACCAAAGATGCAAAGTGTGTAAGCTATGCTATTCAAATTATATTTAAACTTGTTATAATGACCATGATTTTTTCTTATTTGTTTGGAGAATTTTTTTTTCTGTCAGTAAGACAGGATGTTTAATGAGATTAAGTTATCATTAATTACATCTATGGCACTGGCAAGTAGACACAGGCAGCCAGATCATGTCACAAGATATCAAAATGTGAACAAAGGAATGGAGAAGGATTTTGTAAGACAAAAGTGATAATAATAGATAAAGAAAATTAGGCTCATGAGTCACCTAAATCAGTCTAAAAAAATAATCGTAACCAGCTCAACATTAACAACTACTTGTGTAATCAATGTAATCAGGGAATTCTGAATAAGAGTATTGTGCCTTAATTTGATCACTCCTTACCAGAGATTGCTAGACGTTATGGTACTACTATATTATGTTTGACAACTTTTGTCAGACTTCAAAATTTAATATGATACATAAAAAATATATTGCCCTTTCGCTCAGCACTGTAAGGTGCCGCTGCTTGGCATTCCTAAGGAGGAATAAAGATAATCCATCAAGCGTTAGACTGATGTTGACAGGAATCACCCCTGTTGTCGAAATGAGCAAATACATAAACATTTCAATAAAACTCACAGTATAACACATGAAGAAAGAAAATAGCAAAAATATATATTTTTTTACGGACAACCCTTGTAAAGGTTTTGATATTTTTCGCACAATTTATTACTTTTTACACAATTTTTTTTATGATGTTGTTGACGAATGTAATATATTCTTTTTTTTCATCAGGTTTGAGCACATCGATTACTTGTACCTAAACGCTGGCACTTTCAAGGTGGTAGGGGTCGACTGGACTTTTCTCTACAATAACTTTTTCTCAAGGTTGTAATTTCTTCACATTTCAAAATATTGGGTTTGAGTTGGGAGTTGATGGCTCTTGTTCACAAGATGCACAGTTTATAATTGTCTTACTATTTTTTTTTTGCCCTCCAACAATGAAGTGCAAATTGAACATTTTTATGAAGGGCATAGAGCTAGATTCTTTTATTTGCTAAAAAAAATTAAAACTCTAATCAAAGAAGGCTTGTTGGAAATGCGATAATTCAGTGTGCCATATCGCACTGATGTTTTAAATTCTTAGTTGTATCGCAACTATTTTAGAAAATTGTTATCATAATTTATTGTGATTTTTTAATAACTCAAATACAAAAAATTGCCAACTTTGTACATTTTTAAAAATCAAAATGTAATGTTTTCTTTTGTTCACTTACCCAGAAAATTATTTGAAATATTGGCGACGGGGGAGGGCATGTTGCTGCACAAGGATGAAGACACGACTGATGGGTTGAAACAAGTGTTTGAAACCAATGTGTTTGGACATTATGTTCTGGTGAGATGATAATAATGATGATAATAGAATAATAATAATAATGATAATAATAAAAATTATAATGATAATAATAATAATAATAATAATAACAATAATAATAATAATAATAACGATAATAATAATAATAATAATAATAATAATAATAATAATAATAATAATAATAATAATAATATCGATGATAATAATAATGGAAACAATAATGATAAGGATCGGGAAATAAAGACCCCTCAAGGTATCAGCCCAAGGAGTAGGTTTGTACTTTGATCTTATTATATTCCGTCATGGTACCATGCCATATGACACATGAGGCAGTCAAGATGTCCTCATCACCTGCTCCACTGCCTGTTTGTTCATCAATCGGAGGAGATCCCCGTTCATCGTAGGGTGCATTCTCTCCTCGTTCCGTATGGCGTTTTATTAAAGGATTTTGTCGGCAAATCTGTTAGAAGTCATTCTACCTGTACTTGCCAGCTGAGATGACGCTTTCTACGTACAGAAGAATGAATTGGAAGTTGGCACTGACTAAACTACCCAATAGGCAAAGATGTTATTCAATTAATTGTTAGCAATAAGAACATTGAAATATGTTTTGTTTTGTAGGTGGAAGAGTTGAAGAGTCTGTTGGAGAGGTCAATTGAGGTCAATGACAAACCAGCTCAGATTGTTTGGACGTCCTCAAGTAACGGGGTCGCCTACAATTTTAGTCTTGATGACATTCAACACAAGAAGGGGTGAGTAGTGGTACAAAGGTTTGTTTATCGAGTCCCTTTATACCACAGAAAGCAGTGTAGGGGCCAGCCATATTCAAGCTATGAAGGGTGTACATATCAAATGGAAGTATATCCAAATCACAATACCACTCATCAACTTACACTGCATCAGAAATGAAAGACAAGCAGGTGATGAGTCCACCGTGTCCAAACCTCTTTATCAGTAAATTGGACAACAATGTACCATGAGGTCCATACATTTTACCGATAAACACTTTATTGTTACCCCAGTGGTTACTCTTCAGTTACAGAACAACTGGGAGTTGCCACCTGAGCGTGGTACAAAGGTACTTGACATTTATTTCAATGGAAGGAAACAAAGACTGCCAAATACCAATTTGATAGCCCAGGCAACATACGTTAAACATACGGGAAGCATCCTGTTTGTGAGGATGCACATTGGGATGATCATCTGCTAATTTCAAAACTCCTGATCCATTTAAACTTGTTCGGACATAGAAAGCTAGTAGTAGTAGTAGTAGTAAGTATTGGGCACCTGCGACAACATATTTTTTAATGGATTCAGTTTTGCTTGTGAATGGGTTTTGCACCAGTCAGTCTCTGTACAACTGCAATGGTTAGCATTAAAAATAAGGAAATAGTGAAATTTAAATCCAGATTTACAAATAAGTTATTGTGTGTATTGTTGATGATTGTCTGACGATGTGTGATAACGAGTAGTCTTGTGGCTTTATTTCATTTTCCTTTATCCCAATGTCTGACAGCAAGGAGCCGTACAGTTCATCCAAGTACGCCATCAACATGGTGTCTGTCGGGTTGAATGAACGCATGAATTCAAAGGTATGTCACACACTTTACAACCGTATACAAAATGTCGATTTGTGAAAGTACAGCAAAAATTTAAGTGAAAAAACATAATTATTTTCTTTAACCTCAGTGCACTGTGCATTCGTCAAAATACTTATTAAAACTTGGGGAAACATGCATTACTTATTGCATTGTTTCTATCCTTCATGCGGATTCTTATATCAACAAAAGTGAATAAGGCTGCATCAAAACTCAACACAACTCTATTGTATGAAGATTGTGAAACCCTGAGAGTCCCTAAGTTGTACACAAGGCGGGTTATTTGCAAAGAATGTACAATAAAACTATCTAGCTAGCATTGGTTTTGTACTTGAGGAAATATGACTTGATATACAGTAATTGGAATTGACATGGAAAATTTTCTTCTGCTTTTATGTCAGTCATTTTTCTGAAGAAGGGAGTGTCCTTGCTGAAACAAAGTAATGAGGGCTGCCAGAAGAAAATAATCTGAGTAGAAGGAATGGAAAAACAGATAATGGTATAGCTTCAAGTGTAAAACAATTATCAATAACAAGAACATTTCGAGTCTCCCCCTCATCAGCTAACAAATGTAGAAAGCAAAAAAATAAAAAGGTAAGCGAAAACATGCAGTTTCTAATTCTCAGAGCTGCACGTTCTGTTGGACGTTTGCATTCATTTTATCCTTACTGAAAATATGATCCAGGATATATTGCCTTCTTGGTGAAAACAGTGAGCAACACAGAGTTAACAATTGGAAGTCTTGCGTTTAGGCATCCCAGACCACAGACACATTTTATTAAGTATTATAAATGAGCTAAAAGTAATACATTCAAGTTAAAAAAAAAAAATGTTGCAGAAAATTGATGGAGATCTTTATTTTTTGAAGCTTGAATTGCAATTTGACGACTTACTTTGATAACTGTGTAACAACCTTTGAAATATTATAGAATCGCCCTGTTTGTTTGTCATGTATCCATTTCCGTCCATGCGTATCCAGAATGTCTACTCCCACGCAGTCTGCCCTGGTCTGATGAACACTAAACTGCTCCACGACATTCTCTCTCCTTGGTTTTGGACCATCATCATGCCTTTTTTCTGGTTGGTAAGTCCTCGCTGTGTCCTTTTATCTGTTTGGTAAGTCCTCACTGTGTCCTTTTATCTGTTTGGTAAGTCCTCACTGTGTCCTTTTATCTGTTTGGTAAGTCCTCGCTGTGTCCTTTTATCTGTTTGGTAAGTCCTCACTGTGTCCTTTTATCTGTTTGGTAAGTCCTC
>JARFNW010152792.1:0-18730 GCA_031763155.1 Dirona albolineata
CTCTCTCTCTCTCTCTCTCTCTCTCTCTCTCTCTCTCTCTCTCTCTCTCTCTCTCTCTCTCTCTCTCTTTCTATCTTCTGTTTTACCTGGAACCCCACGTCCACAAAACTACTACACCATCGACGTCCCTCTTGGCAAAGTCAGGCGTACGGTTAAAAAATTTGCGCACCTTTAATAATATTCCCCAGACAGTTAACAAAGTGTTCTATTCTTTCTCTGCATGCATATTATCATCATCAGCGCCACGTAAGACATTTTTATGGCAGACTAATCCTTTGGTTAGCATTTGATGGGAGGGGGTGTGAGCCGTGAGACTTAAAATGGTGTGGATAAAAGGCATGATAAGATGTGTTCTCACGGTGGCGCAGTGGCTAAGTCATTCGCTTTTTGTTCGACAGGTCGCGGGTCCAAGTACCGGTGGAAACACTGTTTTTAAAACCAATCAAGACATTGTTCCCACTTTGCGGCGCTGAAGACAAATTTCCCCCTAGGATGAATAAAGGGAATTCATTTATTATTATTATTATTGCTTATTAGGAAACGAGATGGCCGAGTGGTTAGGACAGCGGACTCTCATGGCGGAGGTCATGGGTTCGAATCCTATCCCAGTCATCTCGATTTTTTTTTTGTGGCAAGAAACTTTACTCAAATGGCCGCACTCGACCCAGGTGAAAAAAATGGGTACCAGCTTACAGCCGGGGAGGTAATCTGCGATAGACCAGCGTCCTAACCAGAAGGGTGGCATTGTCACTCTGTCAACTCCACGCCACGGAAACCGGGATAAACACCGGCTCTATGGGCCTCACGGCTCTTAATTTATATACTTTTATAGTTATATTCTCTATCTACCAAGTACTGCTGCATGAGTTCAATACAAAACACGCGTCTCCTAATTTGTTCTCATGTTATATATAGAGCCAGGTGGTGCAGTGGCTAAGTCACTCGCCTTTGGTTCTTGAGGTCGCGGGTTCAAACCCCGGTGGAAGCACTGCTTTTTTTCTCAAGACCTCGATCCCATATTGCGGCGCTGCTCTGCGGCTGACGCCTGGGGTATTCCGGTCTACCCTCGGAATAGACCCTAAAGACAAATTCCCCCCTGGGATGGATAGAGGGAGTATTATAGATTGTTGGCAGCCATATTTAGTCATGTGATCGTCATGATCATTTTAAGTGGTTCCACGAAATTACCACCGTTGTTAGAGTGAATTCTGAATTAACAATTATTAACTAGGTCAGCCACGTTCCTTGTTTGTTTGTTTATCGAGTCCCCTTTATACCGCAATAAGCAGTGTAGGGTACACATGACAAATGTAAGTTAATCCAAATGCCAATGAGTTCTTACACCACTCATCACCTAATACACGGCTAGAAAGTCTCTGCATCAAGAATTAAAGACGAGCAGGTGATGATCACACTGCCACGTTCCTAACGTTCGTAAACTCAAGATGTTTGATCTTTTTTCTATTTTTTTTTCGCCCCAGGAAGGAGATGGGGAATCCCACATAAATAATATCATTGTACAGAAAGGAAATGGGATAGCAAGATTACACAAACAACAAAAAAATAATTTAATAAGAGGTTTGGTCAAAGGCATTGACCTTGTTGTTGTTGTTGGTGGTGTTGTTGTTGTTGTTGTTGTTGTTGTCGTTGTTGGTGGTGGTGTTGTTGTTGTTGTTGATGTTGTTGTCGATGTTGTTGTTGATGATGTTGTTGTTTATGTTGTTGTTGTTATAGTTGTTATTATATATCGATAACGACGTTTATCTTTTCAGATTGTTTAACGACAAACACACGGCTCTGTAAAAATATTGTTCGTGTAAATATCATAATACTACATAAATAACTCAAGGAGGAACAAAATAAATCACGTTATAGAAGACACTTTGATATAAAATACACACACTTCAAACAAAATACTATTAAGGCCAATGCAATATGTATCATGGTTATATACGGTCTCAAGCCAATACACACATTTCAGGTGGATATTTTTGAGTCGTGTGTCTGTGTGAGTGTGGTGTGTGTGTGTGTGTGTGTGTGTGTGTGTGTGTGTGTGTCTGTGTGTGTATGTGTAAGGTGTGGAGGTGTGGTGTCTGTGTGTGTGAGTATGTGTGAGTATGTGACTGTATGTGTGTGTATGTGTGTGTATGTGAGAGAGTGTGTCTGTGTGTTTGGTGTGAGTGAGTGAGTGTGTGTTTATGTGTGTGTGTCTGTCTGTGTGTGCCTGTGTGTTTGTGTGTGTGTGTGTGTGCGTGTGTATGTGTGTGTGTGTGTGTGTGTGTGTGTGTGCTCCAAACCGTTCATCACCCCCCCCCCCCCCCCAAACCCCCAACCCGATAGGCAGGACTCCCAAGCCAAACGTTACCGTTTGCCAAACATTACTATTTGCCGTCCTGTATTCAGGGGCGACCACTCGCCACTCATCGCCATCTGGTCGTTGACTTACGACTGGGCGGACACCGATACAGCCTCGTTCCCGTCAGGATGCTTGGCAACGGATGGTTTTACCGGCCTGTCATGGCCGTCCCTGGTATGCTCCCTGTCGGTGGAATTGGCCAAGAAATGAATGTAATTTATCGTCTCCATGGCAACCAATCCAGAATATTGGTGGCGGAGTGATCGGGCTGAGTTGCTGGTCTAGACATCGTGAGATATCGGGTTTAGAATCCTGGCTGAAGCTACCGATATTGAATCCCTGGGAAAGAGTCTTTACTAATTTTCCCCTCACTCGAATGCGATGCGAATGAGTACCCAGCAACTGTCGGAGAAGGGTATTGTCCATTTGCTAGTGTGATGCTGCCTAGCAGGTTAGTCTACTGTATGCTCTCCATGGGAGTTGAGAAGACTATCAAATGACATGGGGGGGGGGGGGGTGATAAATGATGGACAAACTGCGAGCCTTTTCTTGTATCGTGATACGGTACTATAACAACCTATCTTTTAACTTTTACCCTTATTAGAATGAATCGGAACTCAGACTTTTGGTGGTTAAAGGAGTTCAGGGGCCGTATTAACAGACCATACGTTAACTGTTAGAACACTTTGGCACAACCTTATTGCAGTGATTTATACTCACAACATTGCATTATTCATGTAATCTTTTAAAGTATAAAATTGTGCCAAAGTGTGCCAAGAGTTAACGTATGGTCTGTGAATACCGGCGCAGGTCTTATTATTATTATGTTTTTGTCCCGGGCCTCAAACCTGTGACGCCTTTGTTAGTTTCGTTAGTACCTGACATATTACGATTTCAGTTTCAATCATTCTATCATTCTTTCCATCTCCTCCTCTCCGTATCTCTCAACTTTCAATCCTCCTCCCTTTCTTGTTATAAACTAATGGCATATTTTTTCTCTATCGAACGTTGGGGGAAACATTTGTGAATCCAATTTAGTTTTGTGCTGAGATTTTTATGTTGAAGGTGGTCATAAAGATTTATCTGGCAAGGTACACCCGGCGTCGGTGGCCACACTCAATCAAAGGGCATTTACTCTGTCCACAAAAGCACTTTGTCTTCTTTCAATTTAATGGCACGTTATTTTTTAGGGATGGGGGAGGGGGGGGGGAGACCTAGAGACGCACTTCTCCCCTCTTTTCACTTTTTATTTTTATTTTCGTCGTATGTTATTTCATAAAGAGGAAACCCGAAACCATATTTACTGTACGTTGTCAATAATAGAAGCTTGTGGTAAATATACCACTATTGTTTCTCTTCAGGGTATGATAGTCGAAAAGTCACACAAAATGCCACCCAAATCCCCAGAACACTGACCATCTTGTGTTGAACTGTTTAGAAACCAGACTGGAAGGAGGCCACGACACAATCAACAGATGTGACGAGGACTTCCAGGCCTGGATTGATGATAACGAACTTGAAGTGTAGCCAAACGATACTACTATAGTAATGACAGAGAGCAAAAGTGACAACTCAATTGCATAATGTCATTTTTATTGCATGAACAATTCAAAATGTTTGCAAATTCTATTGTTTTAAGTTTTTGTTTTAGTTTGAACAACTTGTGAATATAAAGGGGACTCGATAAACAAAATAAGACTTGTGGGAATGAGCCTGGGGACATTGGAAAAGGTCCCAAGACCCATCTGAATCAAAATTCAAACCTTCTGAGACTGAGACCCACTATTATCATAAAAGAATAAGTAAACAAATGAAATCCAATAAATAAACACATTTATTTCAATTTTTTTCACCTCAAAAATTCAAACAACAAATACTCTCACAATCATAATATAAGGTATGCAAAAAAAAATAAAAAAATGGTATGGCTTCAAGTGTAAAAAAAGAACTGTTATACTTGAAGCTACAACATTATCTTTTTGGGAATTCCTTTTATTCAGATGTTCAGCCCTTGTTCCTTTGACCATAATAATATATTATCTACATACGGTAGCGCATTTTTTTTTAAATTTTTCAACAGTAATCTCTCTCCCCCCCCCCCCCCCCCCATACACACACACAAAGCTTAAGCTTCAACAATCATACGAAATAAGTTTTCTGTTTCATTTGTCTTCCAATCATACCAAGAAAATGTATACTTGGGAAAACACATTGCAAAAAAATCTGTGCTTCATGAACATCACTTGGAATAAAGCCAAAAAAAATAGATCAATGTCAAAACGTGGCTGTTTTGTGCTATCACTATCAATCAATGAATTGAAGCTTATTTACATTCTCTACATTTTCACTCAAATATCTCAAAACAGGTAGCGCGGAGACTAGTGAAAGTCTGGTGTAAAGCAATCCACAGGACGGACAAAGATCTACGGTAAGGAAAATCGTACTGCATTGCAGTATTGGGACCAGTCCACCTCGCACGGATTGAAAAAAAAACAATTAAAAAAGTTCCTTTTATTCATCCCAAGAAATTTGTCTTTAGGGTCTATTCCGAGGGTAGACGAATAACCCAAGCGTCAGCCACAGACCAGTGCCGCAAAGTGGGATTACGGTTTTGAGAAAATAAATCCAGGGATTCGAACCCGCAACCTCTCAAACCAAAGGCGAGTGACTCAACCACTGCACCACCCGCTTTCCACTTATGAAGGGCAAATTGCAGCATAATTTGCAGAACAGTCAATTTTAATTAAGGGCCTAAACAGTTCGTTAGCTCAGTCAAACGAATTGCATGACAAAAACAAATCAAAGGGACATAATCCAGTTAATGTCATGAAGAGGGAGTAGTCAATAATGAGTTGTCCTCCGCCAGAAGCTCATTGACCCTGGTTCTAAATACACTATCTCCTTCAATAGACCTGGGAGTGGGGAGGAAAATACAAAATATAAAAAAATTGTTACTGTCAGATACGACCTAAAAAAATGTTAACCAATTAATTATCATCATTATATCATCAGTCATAAATTGGTAAAATGAATGTTACAATCTAATCTTATGACATGAGTTCTCTAACAGTTCAAGGATGATGCAAGTAATGATCTGCTTTTTATTATAATTTGTATTTTCGTCATATGTTATTTGATAAAGGGGAAACCTGACCTGAAACGTTATATTTAATGTAGTTTGTCACTAATAGAAGCTTTATTATATATACTACTAGTCTACTATTCACTTTTTATGACATTATCTTCAAAATTGAGATAAAGTTGAAACAATTTCATTTGGACACTTATGGAGTGACTACAACATTTTAATTGGGAGACCCTATAATGCATCTTAATTCAATTGGACTCACTTCATAACTTCTAGTTTTGATTTGATGGCTTCCACGTGACGTTCCTCCTGTGTGATGCCGTAAGCACTGAGACTGAGGTAACCAATAAGACCAACGGCAGATCTGAAAATCACGTTCATATATGGAATATCAGTCACATGCAACTGATTCAGAGGGACACATTAACATCTGAGTGAATAACAACAAGAACAACAGGAATCTTATAGGAGCACCATGGAAAAACAAGTGATTAAAGGCGTATGCCTTTTTGTGTATATATATATATATTGTAAACATTATGCAAAATGAATTAATTCAAATTAATTCAACAACAGTGAAATGAAGAGGGGTGGAACAATTTCTCCATATAAAAAGACTGATCTTTACCAAAGTACTGTATTACCAATTCATACAAATGGGTTCTCATTTTCATGGATTCAGTGTTGACTTGCGATTCCTATCAAAGTTGGATCAAAATCAAAATGTAAAAATTACAAAAACAATTCCAATGTGAGAAAATCTCTCCAACAAACCACCAAAAAAAATAATATATATCAACAGCCTCTACAAGTTTCTACTGACCCAAGGACACCTCCGACCACAGATCCTGCTATGAAACCCTTGATTCCCATGTTCAATCGGGCAAGCCCTCCAGTTATTCCTTCATGTGGAAGATTTTTTTTAAAAAAAGGATTACAAAATGTTAAATTGGTGCCAAGCAGAAAGTATAATATAAACCTGAAAACAAAAAATCACCTTAAGGCAAAAAAAGGATGAGAAGAAGTGAGGCTTCAGATATGTACCGGTACATGTTTGCTGAAGGAAAAATTGAATAACAATTTTAAAAATAGAATAACGGATGCAAATATTGAAGCCTCGTTACCACTCAGCTGTGCCGCACTCATTCGTAACGAGTCGGTCTACTTTTTTTTGGTCAGCAAGCCTGTGTTGCCCATGGATTTGATACACCCCACCCCCCCAACAATCTTTTTCTTTCTTGTCTATTGTCTCTCGCTGGCACTGCACGCATTTCTATTATCATTTTATTTATCATCAGTACCCAGTCTATTTTCATTTATTTCATGCAGAATTTCATCGATATTTGCTATAAACCACATCAGTGAGATAATTTAGTGATCACATGTTATCGACAGTGTTAACAACAACTTGGAAAGATGGCTGCCATTTTCCAAGGAAATCAACATAATTAAGAAAATCTAGTCAGTAATGTCAGACAAATGACAAAAAAAATAATTATACAATTCCTCACCAGCTGCTACAGCATACTCAAGTACGGAAGTCTTGTTGCGATACGACGATATCATGGAGGACATAAACCTGGGGATGAAATGAAAGTCAGTTTCAGAATTTATACTATGAACCTCTTTTTCGGTCCTCGGCTGAGAGAAACTGTGAAGAAAGCAGAGGAACGAGAAGAATGACAAAGATTGGTTGTCAGGTCGTGTGGTCCACCGGACTAAGGGACAGAGATAGAGATAGATAGAACCTCTTTTTCAATAACATTTTTTTAAAGCAAAGCAGCTGTACTGTTCAAGATGAAATGTAATTTTTATTATCATTATATTACTTATCTTCACAAATAATACTTAACATCTTACCTGTAAACCTTTTTAATGCATTTTAGTTATCAATTTTGAAAATCCCATTACAATGTTGGAAATAAAACCGCCAATAATGCAAATATAGCAGAAAACAATGAATTGAAGATGGAATCTGGTTTCGACAAATGTACATAAAAACTATTGCCCCAAGTAGTAGAATGAAAGTAATGGTCACCCATTCAAAGTGATTTTTCGAACCATATCCATTGCATGATATTATCATAGGGCGGATGAGATAACAATGTACGTGATGAGAAGCTAAAAACATAAAGTGATGAACAACAAAAAGTGAAAACACTTTACAAGAAGGATGCTGAGAAGAGTGTCATTTTGGTAGAGAATGCTGCAGCCTCTGACCCAGCCTTTAGGAAGGTGTGGTCTTGTAATCTTCTCTGTGGGCGATAAGGGAGAAAACATTTTGAGTTAATCTTCTAAAAAAGAATCATTTCTTTTATCTTGCCAACTTTACAAAATATATGGAAATTGTAACTGTATGCTCTTCAATAGCAAAATATTTACATTTTTCATGACAACAACAGCAACAAGAATACAAAATAAATAAACAGCCTAAAATAAATAAATATAAAAACACTACTCATAGTGTATGCAAAAATAAATAAATATATAGCAAATTCTCATGATGAAAGTTTGAATGCTACCTCAGTCATCGTGTTTTTCTTCCACAAGAACCTTTACTGAAATTGACTCACTTGACCCATGTGTAGAATTGGGCACCGTGCAACTGGGGAAGTGATCTGGAATAGACCAGAATCCTATTCAGAAAGGTGACACATTGTCACTCTGTCCACTTCTTAAAGCGGGATGACCCCTGGACTTGGACTCTACGGGCCTCAAGGCTCTTAAGGGCTTACTTTTTGAAAACTTAAGTTTTAGCTACAGTAGTCAAATCACTGACTGCATGACATCACTTACGACGGCCTCAAACCTGGTCCTGAAGACTGTGGCTTGATTTTCCCTAATGAATTCTTTCCTGGCAAATCTTGCAACAGGAAAATACTTGAAGAAGAAAGTTATCACAAAGACCTGCACCAGTGACACCTGAATGTAACTCAATTCCAAGTCTGTCTTACCTCTGTGACTGAAAATGAAAGAGAAAAAAAAGGAACAAGGCGTTTTCAAAGTAGATTTCCTTGCACTCTCCCTCTCTCCCCACCACAAACAAAAACAAACTGAACAAAACTAAACAAACCAAAACAACAAATAAAAAATCCCCAAAAATGGTAAGTTATCAAAATATAGTTATTTCTGGTCAATATGATTATTTTGAAAAAGTAAACCTTAAATGCTCAATGTCAAAATGGTTTATCAAAAATCATAGCTCAAGTTATGATCACAATTTAAAAAAGTAAATGATTACCAATAAAAAAAACTTACTCCTTTTCAAAAAGCATTTTAACCCTGTCCTGCCCACTCTCCTGTTGGATGTATATTTTGGCAAAAGCTTCAAGTCTCTTGGAATATCTAATCTGCTCATCGTCTTTGTTATCACCATCTCCTGTGGTAGCAACTTCCTCTCCATCTCCTGTGGTAGCAACTTCCTCTTTTTCGGCTGCATGGACTTTTTGAAAGATGGATGACCTGAGTGACCTGAGTGCATTGAAGGACGGCATCAGGGAATGGCTATAAAAATAAGTTTGTGAGCTGGGACTGACGGGTACATTTAAATAATTTTGTCGTTTCAGCAAGTGATAAGGGAATATGAGCTGATTCAACCGTGGATTTGAAATAACGACACTGTTCAGGTTTTTATCACTGGCAATAAGCCCTTCTTCTGTGCTCTTGGACCTAAGAAAATGAAAATAAAAGTAGAAACAATGAAAGAGAAACTTTACAAGAGATAAAAAAGTACATGCAATACACATTCCTCTTACACATAAAATTGTTCAATTTGTTTTCATTGTTTCCTGTTCACTATAATATATATATATATACCACTCTCAATGCATCTAAATCAAAAATGTTAAATGTTGATACAGCAATTATATCTATCACAAAAGCAGAAGCTTTTAGATGAATGTGCCACGCCACCCATATTTCAATTAGAAAATAAAAAAGCACATTACATTTTGAAATGTTCATTTTTCTTAATCCTGAGCCTTTGTTTGTTGAAGAAGGGCAGGATATCAGAGAAACCATCAATTATGTTTAGTTTTTATCACAATGTCCATCTAATAATATCACCAAATGTTGTATTAAGCACATTATTCCTACAAATACTCATCACACCAATTAGTTCTATACAACAAATAATTTACACGACTAATATAACCAAACATTACAACATTGAGAAGAGTCTGCTTATTCTGACATTTGTTTTCATATCAATTTTCATTTTAATCAATGCCTACTCATGTGTGTATAAGTTATTTGTGGATGGTCTTACAAATTTTACAGTATCCTTCTCAGTCTTGTTCACTAAGCTGTGTTATGTAGCATGTTTGTGTTTTACATGTTAAGGGGCCCAATTGTTGCTGTTAAAAAGGGCAGATGATCCCTTCCGTCCATTCATTTCTTTGGGTAATGAATTTCAGTATGAGATTTCATTGCTTCTTGATAGAATCGTTAATAAATGAATGATTACGATACTAGATTCAAAATAATATGTATATAATTATATATATATATATATATATACCATCTTTATATAATTTGAATTATAACAATCATGTATAGAGAAACTACATGTTTACCAAGAGCTGGAGTCATGAAAGAAAGACAGAATAAAAACAAGAAATCGAATGAGCGTAAGTGAGCAAAAACAACACCAAGGCCAAACAAAAAGTAGCCTAGCTTGGGCTAAGGCCTAGTTGTCTAAATGTCTGAGTCTTGAAGACTTTGACAAGATGATAGTCTAGACCCCAGCCCTAGTAGTACAGTGGTGCGTCATGTTTAACGGCATCGGAAATAACGAGAACCCGGGAATAACGACACTTTTTCTAATCCCCGTTTTTGTTCTTAGCATTTCTCAATTAGAGAAAGAGCTGTTTTAATGATATCAAGCGATCCAAAGACCAGGAATAACGAGAACACGAAACGATTTATTTTTCAATAATTATCGTAATTTTCAACCGACACACATTCAAACACACATTCGTAAAACGCATTGACAATAAAGCCGTTGAGCGGGAGAAAGTAACACGGTTACACATGCAGCTACGGTCTAGTCTAGGGCCTGCACTAACACAATACACGCCACTGCCCACTCGACTAACCACAGCGTTGTCATTGGTCGACTCGCAACTCTCACTCAGTCAGAGGCCTTGCTTACCTATTATTAATTCGGGAATAACGAGAGCTCAGGAATAACGAGTATTTTTGCTTGGAACGGAGGCTCTCATTATAACCGAGTTCCACTGTAGTAGTACTAGGCTAAAGATATGAATATATAGTGAACTACACTTGACTAATACTAGATATAATACTTATATGACAGAGACTGTGTATAGTCCGTTTCAAAGTGAATGTCCACGCTTATAAAGACATTTCTAAAACTACATGTATCCCACTGAAGTTTTTTGTCTTAGATTAAGGATTTCGCTTATTGATAATAGCGCTATAAAAAACTCCAATCACCTCAGGTGGAAATTTTTTTGAATGTTTACAGTAAAATTAAAATTATGTCACACATGTGTCGCAATAATAAGTCAATAACAATTTCATCCTTACGTGAATAACTCACCAAATAGTATAAGTACCATTTCAAGTCACTGAAAACGCGATCATTGTTGATATTCCACTCCTACTAGACGTCTACTGTGTGTATTGTAAAAGCTCTGAAAGTTAGGATCAAGCACTTCAGTTTTTTACACAGAGTCACAGAGCCCAGGGGGTGTCGGTGGCCGAGCAGTGAGCACGTCTCGACTGTTGGTGTTGACAAGCCACTGGGATACAACATATACTTTGAGAGATGCATACAGTATACAGGCCTTTGACTTATACTTATACTACTTTAACTTTTTTTGCGTGGACATGCTTTATTTTTATATTTATGAATATGAATGTGAATGAATGAAATGAACTTGATAACAGATTTGATAAGATAAAACCCATACCTCATAACCTCGTTTTTCGGTTCTGAAAATGAAATAAAGTAACTGAATGAAACAATTGTTGGCTGGTGGGAAGATGTGTCTATCACTCTTGCACTCGCCTCAAACTCAAAGTTAGGCTTACTTATACTACTTGATTGAATGTCAAGAGTCAAGAAGACAGTGAATCGAAAGTGAAAATAGGAACTTCCTCTTACTCCTCAAGGGCAAGTCAACTCTCGCGATCTTATTTAGAACTCTTCATTCTGAAAACTGAAATGTGACTGTTCGATAACCTCAAACTGGGTCGAACTTTTCACGAGTGCCAAAAAGTTTGTTATGAAGTTTACCATTTCTAACTTCAAACTTTGCGGAAAGTGTAATTTCAAAGTGTTAATGGCTATTCTATATTACCTATTCTGACTGCATCTAGAGTGTGAATTATTCGGAAAATCACGTCGCCGTTTGATACACCATCCTGACTTCAATCTTTGGTCCGTGGTGACGGTGAGTCAAATTGAAATATTTTTTTTGTTTGTTTTTTTTTTAGTTTGAAGATTTCATTTTCACATTTGCTTGCGCACTGTTAGCTAATTTATTGTCTTCTTACCATAATACATCTGTTGAAATACCACATTACTAGACGTCTGCCACTCGCTGAGTGAAGATTTGGGAAGTGTTACAGTTACAGTGGTTTTTTGTGTAGAATCTCTCTGCTAAAAAATGCTCTTTTCTTTACTTAGTAAGTAAAAGTAAGTCTAAGTTCTATTTCTAAGTCTAAGTGAAATTTTCGAAAGTTAACTGGGGTCTATCTTAAACTTAGTCCATTCCCCACTTTTACTTTTAGTGGGCATGCGTTTTCATCTTCACAAGCGTCTGATGGATTTTAATGATAATTGGCAGGAACACTAAGATTATCAGTGATCAGCCACGTGAAGTAGAATTTGTTTATGCCCTGGTTAGGTATGATACTGATACTTAGAGTTAGAGGCATGTGAATGGGATTGTAAATAATAGTGGTCATAGTCTTAGTCATCCAAAATTGTTTTCTTTTGCGAGAAACATAGTTATATAATTCCATGGTGGAAAGATTCAGTGATTTGCTGTGGATTTTCTGTTTCTATTTCTAGTGGCCATACATTTATAATTAATAGTGTGTTCCATGTCCTGTGTCTGTGCGCATGGATCACAAATTACGCAATAGGGTGCCATGGTTTTTTGCATGCTTTATAACTTATATTTTAAGTGGCGTTTATGAATTTTGAATATAATATGAAAGTCATAGTGAAGGCCAAACAGTTCCATCACAATGGAAAATTCCTTAGCCACAGAAATCTAAAAGAAATAGCATATTTATATATAATATGCATGTAAATCGAGATAAGGAAAATAAGTAAGATTAGACACTTAATAATATAAATAATTGTTGAATTGTGATGACTATTGCAACTCTCTTTTAATCAACAATAATTACGAAGCCTGCATGTTGTTCAGAATAATGCGGCAAGACTTATTTTAAAAAGAAACGTAAATTTGATTCAGCCGCTTGCCTTTTAAAAGGGCTCCATTGTCGAGAAACAAATTGTTATATTATAAAGTGTGCACAATTGTGATTAAGGTCCTGAACGCCGACTGCCCCATGTACATCAAAGGTGTATACCCCAAGACGAAATCTAAGATCACATGATGACAAATCAATATTGGTCAAACCAAAAATCACTGAAAACATCGGTGAGCAATCATTTACTTTGTCGGCACCCCACTTTTGGAACACAACTACCGGTGCATGTCAGGTGTTCTGGAAGTCTTACGATTTTTAAATCTAAACTCAAATTCCTCCTTTTTACTTCATGAATGACTAAGTTGTTTACCGACAATATGTAAAGCGCTATAGAAATAGAAATGCTATCTATTATAATTATTATAATTATATGTATCCATTACTGAAAAACTATTACAAAAGAGACAGAGCAGTGTTGCCAGAATAAAATAGAAGATCTAAATTGACAGAGAGTAGGAAATATATATATATCTATTTCTTTTAGATTTCTGTGGCAATGTCAGAGGTTCAATGAGTATGTGAGTGGTTAGATTGAGAATTTTGTTAAAATCAAATTAACTCCTTCTGAATAAAAACTCCACCAGTTATAATTGTATTCCTGAATCGAGAGCAATGAATGTACAGGAATTAGATTTTCTAAACAAACATCAACTGGGCCCATCCGGACGACATAATTTTTATCAAGTGTTAATAATTTTAAAAAATAATATCTACACAGTCAACAAAACAATAGTGCATTCCAAAGAGTACTGCTGTCATAATAATACCATTATTTGTTTCTGCAGTGTATCATACAGATTATATTGTTCGTAAGTTAGGTCCATTCCCATTTAGTTTGCCACCTTTGGGTGTTTTAGGATCGACCCATTGTTCATCCCAAAATGGCCGTTAGTGCATGTATATGTGACACTCAAACCACCAACAATTTCAATTGGATCCAGATTTGGATATATTATATCCTGACCACCACTTTTAAATCTAAAACCCAAACAGAGAGTCTGCTTTAATTATATCCTGGTGTGTTTTCGACATGTAGTGATCGGCCCACTGTACCCAAAGTCATTATGACGTACAATCACATCCTGTTTGGAGATTTAGGCCAGCATGATGTTGCTCCTTGCCAACCAGGCATTTGAAAGTTCCGCCAAAATTGACCAGTTTAAGAATGATTTTGTTGCAATGTTACGAAATTTTAGATTCAATGGTGATTTGTTGGAGTTGATCGCGTTATTTGTTATTATTATTTGTTCGATTTCACATCATTTTCATATATTATTAACTCTAAATGTATGCAAACCTTGCTTTTTATATTAGAAACCCTTTTAATGGATTTGAATTGAATTTCTTTCTCTTGCTATTTACATTACTTTCTCCCTTTTTCACATATATTATCATTCTTAATTTGTAATAGTTGCCCACTTTAAATTACTTTCACTAAGTCCTCTGTCAATTGACTCTATTTTGACATGACAGGCCTATGATGACTTAACCTTGTTGTTTTGTCATTTCATGGAGGTTTGAAACATTTGTCTATGGTTTTCTTTGAGTGTGTTATGTGTTGTCCTATTACATCTTAAATTATTGAAGCTTTTAAAAAGGAATGACGGTATATTTATTCCAGGTTTTTTACAATTCATATCTGGGGTTGCTGTTTGCTTTACAATGCTCTTATTTACCCTGTGTCATCACATTACTTCACAAACCAGCAACAATGATTTAGATATATCCCAAAAATATTTATACTCCCAGACTTTTTTATAACTGCTCTCTTTACTCTGTCATATATTACGGTGACTGTCTTTCTCCCTCTTTCGTCCCCCGTCCCCCCAAGTCCCTTACCTTTTGTTGGGGACGCAATGACAATACTTACACACATAACGCGTTTATCAGTAAGCATGTCACAGGAATGCGCCGCTTTCGTTTCATCTTGCACCTGGTTACATGCTTCTACGCTCCGGTGTTCATTGCGGTGTATAGATTAGAGGGTACAGGTAATGGCCAGTTGAATACAAGCACGGCTTCTGCGGCGGACTGACCAGCCTTCTGGGGGTCGTGTGATGAAAACCTCAGGGTTTGGTTTCTCTCTGGGTTTTTTTTTCTTGTTTTGTTGTTGTTGTTGTTGACAATGAATTCTTAACCACATGACCGAAGGTCCGAAATGTTGGTGGTTATTATTATTTTAACGTTGTTGGTTGGAATTCCTAATATTTTACGGATATAAATTAAAGGTGAGGACTCATTTCAACTTCCTTGTTAAAGTGTCATATACATCTACTTACTATCATCTGTTATGAGTTATCAAGTGGTGCGCACCAGGTCAAGTGGCATTGCTTTGCGACTATCTTCGGCTACGGAATGAATGTGGAGTGTGCACTGGTGTTAGACAGTTGGAAAGTTATTTACCCATCCTACTGTCCTACATGATGATATCATACGGTGTCGCATCGTGTCATGTAACCTTTAGGTTTTCATTGACTTAGAACCTGATTTACCTCTCACACACACACACACACAGTTCTTTCCCTTCTTTCTGTCTCTCACTCTCAGACACACGGCAACACGTAAGAACTACACATATCGTCTTACTCTCAATCACGGCCCGGACACACCGGCATCCATTGTAATTGTGTGGGTGAAAGAATGTGTCCACAATTGTACCGTATTGGCTTCCTTTGGCAGTAGTAGAAACACACGCCCTTTTCCAGCGTTGGTCGTCTCAATAAGCCGGTCATAGGATTGGATCATACGCCTGGTGACATCCGTGGCCTGTTATGGGATCCCTAGACCGGACAGCATTGTCTGTGTCCGGCCAGCCAATGATTCTGTGGTCAAAACCACTGCTGTTGACCAAATTGTTATAATGTTATATATATGGCTACTGAGGTTGTACGTTCTCTAGCGTGAGAATATTTGGGAAATCAATTGTCCCAGCTGTATTGGAACTTTAGTAAGCCCCACAGACTGGCTCATATTATACCACACGGTCATAATTTACTATGTAGTAGCGTATGGCTACACCTCCAAATTAATGTCGTCAACCCAGCTTTGCAATTCTTCCCCTGCTTTAAGAACGGTTTCATATCCGCCTGGAAAACAATTTACTATAGTATTATATATATAGCCAAACTGTCTAAGGCGACCATCCTTCATTCCTGGAAACGGTGGACGCCTTAGACAGTTGGTATTAAAAAAATGTGGTTTTTTTCTTCAACAAAAAGACCCCCCCCCCCCTTTTTTTTTGTTGGTTTTGGTGGTTGTTCGTCCTCTACATCCGGGTTGCCATCTGCTTCAATGTAAGAGTCATGGGTTTCTTGGTTTCGTTCGACATGTATAATATATGAAAATGCGAAGTATTTGATATAGATACAATTTGATCTTGAGGTGTTGATAAGAACGGAAATAATCAGAGAATCCGTAAATTAATTTTCTATTTAGTTGGCTCTTGGCTTATTTTTGTTGTTGTTGAAAACGATAATAAGCACATTAATCACAATGGTATATTATTATATTTGTACTTCGGTAACACAGGGTTTGCTGGAGCTGATTAGCGGCTGCACTGGTGGGTAATTTTACCCAAAGTGACCACACAGACTTTTCGGGCATGTTTGCAAAGCTCCCTCATTATTCTTCGAAGCAGTCAGTAAATACCTCGTTATTTTTCAATGCAGTCAATCGTTTTGTCTTCCGTGGCAATCCTAGTTTGATCTAGACAGGCTAAGGAACATCAAGTGTCGTTTTCTGACATTGAGCAGACGAAATGGATCTGTGTCGTGACTACTTGCTTGGGGTCACCTTACCTTTCTGGGTTTTTATCTTTTTTGTGTTTGTTAGATGACGAATGGGAAACCCGAACCGTTCTGTGTTTTCTAACACTAGATGCTACACCACTATCTTATTCGGATTTTTTGTTTAGCTTGTCATCAATCCTCATTTCCTCGAAGCATCGGGAATTAACCTGGCTAATAATAGTTCGCCAGTGTTGTCCAACAGCTTGCTAGTTACAGAGATGTTCCTGACATGGTGAATTTGTGTGTGTGAAAAGGGGGGGGGGGGGTAGACGTCGAGACTGACGTAAAATGTGATATGATGTAAGCCTGTCATGTGTGTAAGCACTTTGATGACCGTTCGTACCTCACTCTGTCGTTTATGCAATCTTCTGTCTGCGGTAGCTACTGAACATTAAAACCTTCCGATGTCCTATTTAGAAATAGATATTACTATTACCTCGCTGTTGTGTAATGTTTACGTCATAATGTGTCACCTGTCAGAAGGTAGATTCCCCTTTCCATTGTTCTTTAATCGGGACACAAGCCCTCTTGTGGGGAGTCGTGTCCCCCTTGTGGGTCTTCTTGGCAGCTGCTCACACATTGGTTTTTTTTTTCTTTTACCACACTATTGGCTTAAAGAGGAATCTATGATTTATTTATACTATCGGTTTTCGTATTCATTTGTTTTCCATTTAATTTTAAAATTGGGCTCGTTAATTATCTAGTTCAGTGATTTTTATCGCCTTGTTTTTCCACAAGAAGGGAAGGAGAAAAGATAATAATGAATTTATGCGTATTGTTCACCCGTAATGTTTACTATGTCGTGATCGATGGAATTCCTTTTTATTTCTTCTTCTCATTTATCTATTTATTTTCATATACAAGGCGTCTTTGGTGTATATCCATCCGCGCCTTCCCTCCAAGAATAGAATGACCTTTAGGATTAATTTTCAGCCTAACTTTTTGTTTCTTTTCTTGTTCTTTTCTTTCTTTTTTTGTTGTTGCTAATTCCCACGTCATATATTACAATATTCTATTGTATTCAAAGCGGGTAGGAAAGGATCGTCTGGTATGTTCAATGTATCACGTCACCCCGTGCCTTTACACTCCCATAACAACACTGGTGCTGCAATAGAGCCTCCATTCACACGGTAATGCCCCCCGATAAAGACAAGCGGTCAGAGGCGGTAAGCCGATCAATCTTTGCCGTGCGGGGATTTACTGTACCGCTGTGACTGCCACATTTATATTATAGCAGGTTGCGGTTCTTTCCATAACATTACGCCATTGTTTGTTCCAGTGTTTCAGACTCTTCAGAAATAGCGGCGGTGTTTGAACAAATGCACACCATGTTGTGTGAAATAGTGTAATGCATACATTGCACCCAATTATGCCTCATAAAGACACACGGCTGAGGGATGATATTAATAGAGTTGAAGGTTTAGTAACACCCCCAAGAAAAACACACAACAGCCCCACGAAACTAAACAAATCTACAAACATACTAACAGTCAACTTTATCAAAAACAAACAATCCTTCAATCACCTTGTTGTTGTTTTATTCAGTGCGAATTAATTTACCGCCTAACGTAACACGTGTCACGTGTCGGGGTTTAAGCTGTTATTTATCAGGCGATGAGATGTAAAGATCCGTTTGTTGTCAGCATCCCAATGCAGGTGCAGGCTCACATATTTTACATGATTTATTTATCCCCTCAGCAGGCCGCACTATTCTGAGTCCTCCTCAACTCCCTGGGAAGCATACGTTAGATCAGCATGTTCGGTGCATCACACGTGTATTCTTGTATACGTATTTCTCAGTCTAGCCGGCTTTCTCGAGTTCTCATTCACACCAGATGATAGGAGAAAGTGTCAAATGTATTCCTGAAGGCCACAACATCGGGCAGAGCATTGTCATGATTTTAGATTTGAATCTAGGATCTGTCGATCTCGATCCCATCAGCCGTCACACACAGACACACACACACATATATATGTATATATATATATATATATATTTCACACAACATGGTGTGCATTTTTAAC